>JAECUM010033456.1:0-10000 GCA_016617855.1 Megalonaias nervosa
TTTTCATTTAATTTATTTTATTATAAGCACGAATATATTCTGTATGCTATTGGTTCCATTCATCAACTTTTTTTTGTTGTTCTTGTTCTTGTTCTTGTTGTTGTTCTATCAATTGCCTCCATCTTTCTACTGGATTCTCACTTTTTGTTTCAGTACATTCACCTTCTTCCTTCTGTTTAGTTTTTATTTCTCGTGTTCTAGAATCAAGTTGTTTTTGTTGTTCTTGTTGTTCCACCAAGTGTCTCCATCTTTCTAGTGGGCTCTCACTTGTTTCAATACATTCACTCAGCTTAGTTGTTATTTCTCGTGTTCTAGTGTCAGGTTGTTTTCGTTGTTGTTGTTCCATCAAATGCCTCCATCTTTCTGCTGGGATCTCACTACTTGTTTCAATGCATTCATCCTTTTCCAAGAGATACTGTTCTTCTTTCTTATTTCGTCTTTTTGCTTTCCTTCTTCCTCTTCTAGTACCCGCTACTGTTTCAAATATGTCACTCTTTTGTGTTTCTGTTATAGTTCCTAAGGATAGAGCTGTCTCAGGAGTTTGATTTACGCCTTCACTACTCTTTTCATGTTTTTGCTGTTGTTTTTGTGGGATTAGATTTTGTTCATCTTCTTGTGGATTTTGTGTTTGTTGTTTTTGTTGTTTTCCCATCTGCTTGGTTATTATTTTTTGTGTATTAGATTCCAATTGTTTTTGTTGTTGTTGTTGTTGTTCCATCAATTGTCTTCTTGTTTGATTTTGTTGCTGTTGTAGTAGGATTTGATTTGGTTCATCCTCTTGTGGGTCTAATTTTTGTTGTTGTAGTTTTTCCATCTGCTTGGTTGATATTTCTTGTGTTCCAAGATCCATCATTTGCCCTTTTCTTTTTGCTGGGTTCACTTCTGGGACCTCTTTGTTTTTAGAAACTCTTAGTTCATTTTGTTGCTTATTTTGTGGTTGTGGGAACTTAGTGTTGTCAATCCATTGGTCTTTCTCTTTGCTTGGGAATATGGTAGCCATTGTAGTTGTTACTGTTGTTGTTTGCCTGGGGATTAATTGTTCTTGTATTTGTTTGTCCTTCATTGGCCTACTAGCTTCTACTAATGTCTCTCCCTGATTCTCTTGATTTTTTGGACATTTGTGTGAGGTGTGCCCTGTTTGTTCACATCTATTGCAAGTTCTGTGATATATGCATCCTTTGTACCAGGTTTTTGTTAGAAAACCAAATAGGTAAAAGGCTCTTTTTACATCCTTCAGTTTGCTCTTCTCAATTTCAAAAATCTGTGTTCCATTATATATTCTTGATTGAGGGATAGTGTCCAAACGTGCTGATATAACCTTTATGTTAAACTTTTCTTCGAATCTTTCTTTGGTAGCTTGCAATGGTATTTCTAGAGGAATGTCCGATAAGTGTAATTCCCCAGTTTGTTTTTTAATTTCCCGCCTAATTGGTGTTGTTGGTTTTACTATCACTGGTAGTCCTTTCATTTGTATTTCTCCGTACGGTAGGATTGGTTCTGTTCCCTTTGGTCTCAGTAGATAGCCTTGATACCCCTTTCGGTTGATAGAGTACGTTTTCTCAATGTTTTCCGGATTTATCACCTTAAGTGCGATCATAATATCCACTGTACTTGGTATTCTATCTCTTGGTATATTTGACATATCTAGTTCTTGTGTCCCTTCTTTGTATAGGCATTCTATAAATGAACCCTCTGTTGTTTCTATTCTTCTGATTTTAAAGAATTTCTCTAGTTCTCTTGTGATCACCTTGTTTGCATTGTGCACCGCCATTTTCTCCCGTGCAATCTGTTTTTCTTGTGAGTTGAGCTCACTGTTCAATTTTTTTTTTCCGTAGCGTTTTTTTTCTGTATTTTTTCCTGTAAGGATTTCTTTTAGTAGTATTTTTTTTTTCTTTTCTTTTCTATTTCATAATCCTTTAGTCCATTTTTCACTTGTGGTTTGTTTTTAAAGCTGCGATTATCAAAATCCCATTTGGTTGAATAATTTTTCCTTTAAAACTGCTTGGTCCTCGCCATTTTCTTATTTGTTTACTATTAACCTTACTTGTCCAACAGGAGTTTAACAATCATTACTCTGGCCCCGGAATATGAAAAGTCCTGCCCAAACAAGTGTCCCTCTCCATTGTATACGAAACCGAGTATTATACGTTTGGGTGCCGGAAGGCGAAAAACAGTGGGTCTCATATTTCGCGCAGGATGTGGATGGTGCGAAGAAAAATGGGTTTATGTACTTTATTTTGGGCAAATTGCAAGGCTTCACCCACCACTATGTGATGGGTCTCATTGATTACGTCCGTACATATGTTTGGGCAATCTTTGGTGCATAGTCTCAGATGCTTACTTCGATCATCGGAGGAGATCAGGCATTTGATGCACAAATTCAGTTTCTCACACTCTTAAACTCAGACATCATCGGCGCTGACGTCATCAGGAGGTATATTGCTAATTATATCCTCGGGGTGGCCTTTACATGATTCCGTCCGACATGGAACTTAAACGTGGCTGTTGAATATGGCTGCCGCTACCACAAATAAAATGGCGAAATAAGGTTTAAAATGACTTCTTTTCAAACACTGCTCAAAGAAACTGACCCAACTTGCCAGAAAGCAGTATAGAACTATGGGCTCTCATACTTTTATAAATTATGACAGTTCGCCATTCAATATGATCATCATTACTAAACAAGATAATGTCAAAACTTCCTTTTAAAAAGTACCCAACAGTTTGACTAAATTTTACAGCACGAAGTATGGCATGAATGGCCTTGATATAAATAAAGATGACGGCAATATGCCGTAAAATGTGGTCGCTGTACGCCTGTTATTAAATATAGGAAAAACCTTGACAACTTCAAATTTGACCGAAATTGTCCTAACTTGAACGTATTTCAGATTGATAGAAAGGTTGATGTTCTGCCCCTATATATTTTGTTTCTTTAGTAGTTTGTTTCTATTTCATGATCCTTCGTCCATTAGTCCATTAAGTCTGCTTGGTCCTGGCCATTTTGAGATTTATTTAGCAATGACTTAACTTGTCCATCAGGAGTTTTTTCAGAAGAAATAATAATTTAATTGCTCGAAAAAGACATATACAACGCTGTTACTTCCTCTTAGCTACGATTTCCCACCTATAGATGTCGCCAACCGGAAATGTACATTTATCCCCAGAAGACTAAGTACATACTTCTTCTTGCCGAAAAATTAAACACCATAAACTATGGATAGGGAACATGTAGATGAAACTATTGAAAACTAATTTAATGTTTAGCCTAATATCGATATGCGTGAGCGACGCACTAGATCGTGTCGCTTTCAAAACTGTTTCATTGTTTCAATTTATTTTGAAAATTCCGGTTAAAAAGGAATGAATGTTGGCTTCACTATGTCGGCCGACTTTATTTAAAAAAAAGAAATCGGCACACTTAAAAGAATCCAAAGGAACCAAACTTGGCTTCCTTATGTCGGCCGACTTCCTAAGAAAAAATCGGCACACTTAAAAGATACCAAAGTCAGTTTCCGGGGTTGGTTTGCTTTGCAATAAATTAACCTTTGTATTTGATATCCTGTCGGTAAGTTTAAGCAAGGAATTTATTCCTCGCTGCCAGTTGTGTTTATCCATCACCCGGGCTTCTATTTGTTTGCCATATGTAACCATAATTGATGTTTGCAGGGCAAATAGTATACATAACAATAACTTGCTATAATAACACATTTTTTAAGATTATCATTTACACTCACTGTGAATGTGTTTTAAAATAATGATTTTTATTTTGTGAGATACCGTCGTATAGTTAACCTGGATACAATACAATCGTGGTCAGTTGGCGCCTTGTAACTTATCATGCGTGAATGGCAGGTGCCTTGAAGCTATCGGGTGATATTTTCGTCTCTTTTGCGATTTTATTATTTGACATAAGCGATACACACTACAGTAAGGATGCATACGCAAGCCGGTATCCGGAGTTCGTGGAGACATTTTTTTTCTTTAATACATTTCGCATGATGAAATAAGAATGAATAAATGATAACAATGCAAGGTTAGTTTCTTTCATTTTATTTTCAAATATGTGTATGTTTATCAATTTTTTGTTCATTGTGAAAAAGGCGGGGGGGGGGGCATTATTATTTCCTTTCTTATTTGTATGGAATAATAGACCAAATATGATTTACGATATTGACTAGTAATGACAAGCTTTTTAATTTACGCGCGCATACACTAAGACAACTTGAAAAATAAGAACAAACAATAAAATTAACTGGTAAGAGCTTCATATTGCAGCAACTAAACACTGACAAAATGTTCAACTTTATTCTCTCTCTCTCTCTCTCTCTCTCTCTCTCTCTCTCTCTCTCTCATGTGTAATCGAGTGTGTATTACATGCAGCAGTGTTACAACCTAAAGCCTAAAATTAAATATATTTGTTATAATGTCTCATGTACACTACCACAGTACCCTTAGAAAAATGTATACATATTCTGTAGAATATTATCTGTTAAGTATTATTGTTTTATAAATCAATATTGATAATTTGACCGGAAGACTTAAATTGAGAATGTCGTTGTGCAGATGCATATATGTTTTTAGCATATAAGTGTATATAAATATTTTAACTAGAACGAGCAAGATGTCAGTTTGTGTTTTCTCTCATATATGTGTACGTTACGAAGTATGATTATTTTTTTTGAAGGAATATCAATATATTTTGTTTCAATTTTGTTTTTTTCCTAAAATCTATTCCTAAAACGTATCTTACATAGTATCTACTTGTTGTCTGAAGAAAAAGAACTTGTTCAAACTATTGTTAAGTTGGGCCGAATTGTCTTTCGAGTTGGGCCAAATTTACTATAATCCGACATAAATTATACAACTTTCCCATCCCCTCACTATTCGATCCCACAGCTTGAATCAACTTTTTTTTCTGGTAAACAGGGTCTTCCGGAAAAAGAAAGAACCCTTTTTCCCATCATCACTCTTTTGGTTACATCCATATGTAACACAGTGCACCATATTTGCTGTACAAAAGCACGATCATAAGATATATCACATAGACATTTACGTGGGGAAATTAAACACTTGAATGGCTAGGTTGAATAGAAGGGATAAATGTACGTCATATCCGTTTTTGGCACGCGGAAACTACCGATTGTTTACGGAGATTGCCGAATAATTTTTTCATTTAAAAAAGCAGATTTGTAAGTCTAATTAAACATTTTTATGGTGTGCATACATAACAAATGCGTTTTGTTTATGACTATAATAATATCACACGTTTGTATAATATAGGTGGCCAGTTACCTTTAAGGTCAAAATAATCTGACAAACGGTTACAATATAGTGCAAATAGTTAATTGCCTACCATATCTACCGTTTATACTCGCTTATAAGTCGAATCAAATTCCAAACAACAGAGATCCTGAACTCGTCTTATAAGAGTGCAGACGGTATTGAGATATTCAAATTTTAGGTGAGAGGAAAGAATACGGATGAACCTTACCTGTTCAGAATCGATCTAAACGTCCTTTCCATGTGTATTTAACAGAAATAGAACAAGTGTTTTATCTTAATTTTTTCATCTGAAGAAAGGTTGTTTATCTAGCAATAAACGTATTCACTTTTAACACAGATTGAAGCGGTTATTGACTAGCGAGGAATGAATTTATTGTTGGTCAATATACTTATTCTTCTCCTTTCTTATGACAAAAATGTAATGATGATTTTATTAAACATGTTATGATGCGTAACGTGTGAAGGTAGGAGGAAAGAAAGGAAGACAGAAATAAACACATGTCTAAGCGAATACCCCACCCCCACCCCCAATCTGGAAGACGAGAATAAGAGAATGTTTGAATTCCCGAATGCTTCAGGAAAGAAAGGAATAAAGGGAGAATGAACTGACGGGTATGAAAGAGGAAACGGAAACGTTTACGAGATTTATGGGAACAATCTCGTGCCAATTTTGCATTTATCTGACACCATATAATCTAATTGTCTCTAATCTGAATTGCAGTATGTTGATAACAGCTGGTTTAATATAAGGTTCCGCCTTTCGCTTGTGATTCCAAGGCTCGAGCACCTTGCATGGACCTTTTCTGTGGGATCACTCTGTCTAAACGCATAACACTCGTTAGTGACCAAAAGCCTCCTGATTAGCGACTAGATCTATTTCAGGGTCGCAATCTGCATATTAAACTTTTACCCTTAATCCTTGAGGCTTCGACCTGTTGGACATACTCGTTGGATCAGACTATCTAAGCTCATGCCAAACGCCCGTGATCTCCAATAGACTCCACAACTAAAACCCGACCTACTTATGATATCACTTTTCCTTAGCTCGTACCGATCGTTCTAGATCCTATAGCCTCTGGATTCGTAGCTAGACCTAAACTCGTTGGATCATTACTCTAACCTCAGTAATACCTTACGTCAAGCCCATGCAACCACGTTTTATCATTTCAGTCGTCGGGATATATATTGCCCCATCACACAGAGGTTGGGGGCTCCACATCACCTTGATGCAGTCCACCAAAAAGCTATCAGAAGGCGTGTGGTTAATAGTCATTCACTATATATTGCAAAACTGATAACTCCTTTTCCATTATAAAGGAGTAAATCAAAGATATTCGAGCTTTCAGCACTGAAGAACTCTTGCCGACCAGAATTAATATATACCTTTAAAAGACCAAATCATATCATTTTCACAATTTATAAGCTGATCAAAATGCACGAGGTCATATATTACTTCGTTACATTTCTATTCAATGATTGTAAAGCAATTACATCGTCACATAGTAACGCAGGTAGTTCCAGCTTCCTTGTCATTAAACCCCTAGTGTTTGATTGGAAGCTTGTTATAATTAGGGTTAAATTAAAAACAAAAAATGGTTACTCAACGCGAAATTTTATTAAATTTTAAAATGAAAACTAAAATATCCAGAAACTGTACGAAAAACAATTATCTAACTAAATTAAAACAATATTTATATAGGACGGATTTTATTGCGTCACATTTTATATCTTTGCAGAGTTAAAGTACATGCACATTATTTAAATTTACATCCATAAAGAAAAGTAAGTTTGAATATTAAGACTTATATTTACAAACACAAAACTCCTGTGCGGTATTTTAAATGATGTACTGCCGTCAATTCAATATCTTGGTCAGTTATGGGTTATTATTAGAGCATGCAAACTATTTGGAAAACCTCGGAAAGTTAGTATTGAATCAGAGAGAACGTTGAAGTTTAAAGCTAATATTTAAAATCTCCGCGTTATTTCCAATCTGTCACGGCAGAACACCCAAGCTAAATTTTTTTCAGGCAATTTACACAACCAGATAAGTTGATCGGATTCAAGTATTATTCAAATAATTTTGCTTATCACACACTCAATAAATACTATTCAGTATGCTTGCGTATCACACACTCAGTAAATGCTATTATATGTTTGCCTATCCTACCGTTAGCTAATAATTGTGTGTTAACTATGCAGCGAATCTCAACAATGTAATAAAATATATGTCTGCCGTCTTGATAATTTGAACTAGTCACGAACTATTCAATTGACCGCGTTGAAAAATGTTTGAAAGCTCCAATGCTGAATGAAAGTCATAGTATGACTCGTAAGAGTTCAAGAGTATTGTTCATTTATCAAAATTAACCAAATAAAAATTCAAACTTTATATTTCTTTATTTCCTATAGTTAGTGGTAGTAAATATATTCTTCAATATACCATCATATGAAGTTAGTTTCTTGACCGAAGTAACATTAAATTAAAACAGCAGTTCAGCTGTGCAGACTGTAATAACATCTAGTTAGCTGTGTAGCCTGTATGAACTGCTGTTCAGCTGTGCAGATTGTAGGAAGTGATAAACAGCAGTACAGACTGTAGGAACTGCTATTCAGCTGTGCAGACTGTAGGGAGTGCTATTCAGCTGTGTAGACTATAGGAACCGCTTATTCATGAATACAGACTGTAGGATCTGATATTCAGCAATGCAGACTGTAGGAACTGCTATCCGGCAGTGCAGACTGTCGGGACTGCTTTTAAGCAGTGCAGACTGTAGGAACTGCTATTCAGCAGTACCGACTGTAGGGACTGTTATTCAGCGTTGTAGACTGTAGAGACTGCTATTCGGCAGTGGAAATATTTAAAAGAGCCGCATTTCAGCAGTTTACTGAGCTATTTAGAATTCTCAACAGTTTCTACTTACAACGATGACATGCTATTTTTGGATCAATTATTAATTCCATTTACTATTCAGTAAACTAACATATATCAGCTCATTTCTTATTAATGATCGAACAAGAAAATTGAAAGAAGAAAACTCATCTACAGAATTATTTTGTCCATCATGACAGAATGCGGGATCAAAGTTCATACATCACGTACGTCGCATAATATTGACCAATCTATTATGTATATTTAATTTGTATTGTTTGTTGGCTCCATGATTATGTTATGTATATCTGTATTTGGTAGCTGAGTTTAGTCCAAAATCAAGTTTACAGTCTACCTGACTAGTGATATTTATTTTGTAAATACAAAACCATAATGCATAGCTATGAGATCTCTCTGATTATAGAGTAAATATTCAGATAATCATTAATGGAGGTAAACATGTTTATTTGAATCTGAGTCCATGACATTAGATTTTCACTTGGAAATTATAAACTTGTTGACAACTTTAAATGTTTTACAAAGGAAACTGAACGACATCCTGGCTCTACTTATGTGTCTTAGCTTTTTTACATCAATCTTGTTTACTTGAAAACTTACAAATTCCTTCGTTTACATTGAAAGCAGAATCCGTCTTATTGTTGTGTTAAGTTTTTAATTTAGGTGGATTTATTTATTGACATTGTTCAAAGTGCTCACTAATACTTCTTGGACTAAATCATTCATTTGGAATAATGGTGAATTCAGTCAAGGACATTTTGGATTATATTATTGTGTTATATCAAACGACTGTTAACACATCGCCACATTCCAAATCATTGGCACAAGAGCACATTTCAAACTACAGGCATATCAGCATATTTAATAATGGAATGTATTCGGAACGCCACTGTAATTCAATTGATACTCTGTACATTTTTTGACTTATGAGAAACTTTCTAGGACTATTCTGGATTTAATTCACAATACTGTAATTTCTTTTTAAATTTTCAGTTTGTATTCTAGGGAAATAGTTTGTTTGTTGAATTTTACAAAACTTGTTGGTTTTAGTTCTTTTTTGCAACTTAGTTTAAAACCATAGAGTCAAAACAAATAAAAGAAGAGAGTAGACGGCGCTTGCAGAAACAGCATGGGAGACATTATTTACTGTTGGGGATTAATCGATGAGCTATCGGCGATATCATCCTTAATTCGGGATGATTGCGATGGAGAATGCAACTTAATTCAGAATGTTTGCAATGGAGATGTTATAAGTTTTATTAAATCCATGTCAGAACATTTATTGTCTCAAGCAATAGTCCCCAAACTTGACACTATGCATGCTCATTTTCTCGATCACTATGCATTGTTAATGCACACAAGTACGTGACACAATAGAAACTACGTAAGAAATATCATTTATCCCAATTTCAGGACAATACCAGTCGTTGACTGCGATCTGATGCTTAATAAATGTGGTTTAATTTCCCTATGTGACCATAACTAAAACCATAAATTCCAATTTTTCGACACTCCGCTCTCCCTAACCTGCATTTTGTCCCTGAAATACTCACAGACTTTAGGATGGAATCACAAAAGACATTATTCCAGGACAAACTTTACAATATAACAAACTTTTACGATATAGCGCATACGTCAAATGATAAGTGGTTTCATTGCACCATTAGACCATACTTAAACTATAAATTCCAATTTCTCAACACACGCAGACAGACAACAATTAATAACGAATAAGAATGCAAAATATAAGCAAATATATAAATGGTTTACAGCGATCTGAATAAAAATTTACATATGTAAATAAGTATTTGTCTCAGTATAAAG
>JAECUM010033456.1:12500-25892 GCA_016617855.1 Megalonaias nervosa
GAGGATAGAAGATGAAAGAGCCCATCGGCTGAGATCAAAAGAAAACCCATGACCCGTTATTGTCAAACTTCCAAAATATAAAGACAAAGAGTAAGTGTTGAGACGCTATAGAGAAACAAAGAAAGAAGCCCGTGAAGCAGCCACCAGGACCACGGCTGAGAATGAAGACAGAGTGGCAGCTAGCAGACCAGTTAACGTAAGTGTAGCTGAAGATTTCCATTCAGAATGAGAAAAGCTTGTGCCAACCTCTACCCGACATTGAAAAAGTCATAGAACAAGGGAAAAAAAGCTTTCTGCAAATATGACAAACTAATGATAGACGATTACACGAGTGTATTTGATGAAGTTAGAAATGATGCTGCTCTTGTAGACAACAGATAGGACTCCAGCCGAGGCCTACACAATGTGTATGAGGAGAGCGGTTCTACTTCTGTGTTAGGTTGTTTGGTATGGAATATATCTGGCTTAAGTGAGAAACTTTCTAGAGAAAAGAGGTCTGATTTTATTAACTCTGTTGAAAAATTTGATATACTAAGCTTTGTTGAAACATGGGCAGAAACTATAGATAAGTTTCCTATTAAAGGTTACAAAAACTCTGTTATCGTAAAAATTAAATTACAGTCAGCTAAAATAAATTCAGGGGGGAGGGGATCTCGATGTTTGTTCGTGAACCCCTCTTCAAGCATTTCAATACATCTAGAGAAAAAAGTACCTAAAATATTTTTTGGTTAGTTGTATCATCTAAGGTTAGCGTACTGAAGTGGAACTGATTTTTGGTTTTGTCTGTTATTACTCCTCTGTTCATTACGAAGAAAATGTGTATTCAGTGGTAGAAAATGCCTTAGTTCACCTAAAAATGAAATATGTTGACTATAAAATAATAGTTGCGGTTGAGTTTAATGCCTATAATGGTGCGGAGCCAGATTTTATCAAAAATGTGTTATTGACCTACTTCAAGAATTTAATTATACAGAAAACGAATGCATGTATGATCGGGCTAATCAAGACGTAAGGGAGATAAATCACTATGGAGAAAAAAACTTCTACAACTATGCCAGACGACAAGGCTGAGGATCGCCAATGGTAGATGTGATCGGATAAAGGGATAGTTAAGTTTATATGTATCCATGGCAACTCGGCCTCAGCAATAGATTATGTTTTCGCTGATGTATGTGTTTTAAAAATATATCATCCTTTGACATACATGATAGATTGGAATCAATACATATGCCAACTGCATGTTCCCTTGACTACATGGGTAAACTAGAGCCTATCGCTTTGAGTGGCTCTGGGGGTGGGGGTAACGAAATAAATAAACACGTATGGAACAAAGAACAAGGTATATCGTTTACCCAAAATTGCAAAGATCTATTATCTCAGTATATGGATAAGATTTTAACAATAGCAAACTCAGTGAATGCGTCGAAATAATTATTGATATTTATCATGCTGCAGCAAATACAACGAAGACAATTAATAGAAAGCAAAATCCTAGCTGTGACATCTCCAAGAAGACTTGTTCAATGTCAGCCTTGGTTTGACACAGATTGCATAACAGCTACAAGCAAAACATGCCTTAAAATGTTTAAGAGAGCTCAGATTAAAAGGCACAATTGAATAACTTGAAAATTATAAATTCTATAGAAATATGTATAAATCTTTTACAAGAAGCAAGCGAAAAAATATGAATTAAAACAAACAAATAGCCTTTTATCTGCATTATACTCTAAAAATACAAAACTTTTCTGGCGCCATGTACAGAATCCAAGTACTGGTACGCAAAGCAGTATCACGTCTACAACTTGGTATGAATATTGTTCAGAATTATTAACTTTTCCAGTTCTGTTGACATGATACAGGAAACTGAAAACATTCAACCAATTCATGAGACTTTAGATAGAACAATTACTAAAGGAGGGTCCTCTAACATTGTGTAAACTGAAACATGACATTGTTGTGGGAATAGATGCTTTATTTTTTATATGTACGGGCAACATAATTGCACCAATTTTAGCAACATTATTTAATAAACCATTCGATATTGGATATTATCCAGAATATTGGTCAACGGCTATCAACATACCAATTTTGAAGAAAGGGGATGCAAATAAACCCTCCAGTTACAGAGGCATTTGTCTACTACCTGTATCAAGCAAGGTGTTCACATCAATTTTAAATAATATGATAAATCAATGGGTGGACGAAAGTTACTTACTTGGCGAAGAGAAAGCCGGATTTAGAACCGGTTATTCTATAGCAGACAATATATTTGTATCCTACACATTTAATTTGTAAATATTTAAGAAAACGTAGAGGTAGATTCTGTTTAGTATTTATTGACTATGAAAAAGCCTTTTGATAGAGTAAAGACTTTTACTGTACCAAAAGCTAGTTAGTGAAAATATTTGTTGAAGAAATTTTAAGAATCATTAGGGCAATTTATAATGATGTAAAACATGTGTTAAGTCCAACAATCTTATTACCGATGAGTTTAATCGTCCTTTGGGCATACACCAAGGTTGTGTTTTATCGCCTTTATGATTTGAAACCCTTTTAAGCTGAAGGAAACAGGTGAGTGTCGGTAGAAGCCTTAGAACTATATTTATTGTTGTATGCAGACGATTTAATTATCTTTGCTGACACTGCTCATCAGATGCAAAATATGCTCAATAGGCTGCATACATATTGCCAAAACTAGAAATTAAAAGGAATATGGAAAAAAAGAGTGGCTACCTCAGAAGTTGCGAAAAGTGGTACTATGGTATTTAGGATGCATATTTGCTTTAAAAAACTCTTGGTATGTGTTCCAGAAAACTCTTCCTCGCAGGAGCTGATAGCTATGCATATATTGAGGCAAAGTCTTTCAAAATTTGGCAAATTACCAGTAACTGGATTGATTCGTCTGTTTGATTCGAGGATAGCTCATAATAGTTAACTATGGGGTTTGGAGTTTTTACGATGCCAATGATATTGAAAAAGTTCATTTGTAATTTTGTAAATACATTATTGGTACATCTAAGTAAACTCCAGATGCATTCGTATATAATGAATTAGGAAGAATTCGTATGCAGTGTATAAGATATAACGTATTTTGAAATAGTGGCTAAGAATTCTAAAATTCCAGAAGACAGATTTCCTAAAGAAAGCTACAATGTACATTTAAGGGGGTGGGGGGTGGGGGGTGGGGGTGGGGTGTGTGATTGCTGGGCTAACCATGTTAAAAAGTTTCTATTTACATTTGGATTTGGCAATGTTTGCTGTACTCAGGGCGAAAATGATGAAAATACAGTTCTTAGATAATTCGGCCAGAGATGTAAAGATATTTTTAGGCAAAAGCTGTAGGATGAGATTAAGTCGATGGAAAGACTGCGTTTTTATAGGTCATTGGGAGCAGAATTCACTTGTCAAAGGTATTTAGAATTGCTAGGAGATAACGATTTTTGTTATATAATCACTATGCTTGGAGTGGGAACTTGTCAAATCAGAGGTAACGCAGGAAGATATGAAAATATTTGTTACGAAGAAAGACTGTGTCAAATTTGTAACGTTAATATCGAAAATGAATTCCATTTTGTTACTTTTGGTCCGCCATATCGAGAATTACGAAGAAAATATTTACTCACTTTTGTATATAGAAATCCAACTTTTGCAAAAATTTAGGACTTTTATACAAAATTATACTAGTAAAATTCTGATGTCTAATTTAGCAATGTTTACTATAAAAGCCTTAAAGATTTGTGAAACTGTTTTATCATCGACTCCTGCTACATAAGACTCTAGATCAATGTAACAAAACTTTGCTCCTTTCTTTGTCTTCTTTCTAGCTATTTTCTGGAGCTTTATTTTAAGTCTTATAAGCCCAGGTAGGTAATTAGGTCGGATGTAGCATGCAGATTGGAAATCCTCTCCGTCCTTTCGCGTTTCTTTAAACAAACTCTCTAGCCTTGTAAAAACAGAAGATTGCCATTGTAGTCTGGGACTAACATCATTCGTCTGACATGGTGTCAAATTTGGTATCATTCGTCTGACATGGTGTTATATTTGATACACGATACCGTCGTTTACTGGGTCTTTAATTTTATACAAGATGTGGAGGCAGTTGCTCTCCGATGTTTTATTTTCTAAAGTATCTATGTTACGAGTCTATGCTAATAAAATAAGTAACAGTAAAGAATGAAAGACAACAAGCTTTGTAAAATTTAACAAATATATTTATTTCCCTAGAATACAAAGTGAAAATGAGAAAAAAGAACTTACGGTATTTCTAATTAAATACCAAAATAATCCAAGAATTACAGAATAAGTCCTAGTAATTTAAAGTCCTCAATAAAATTCAGTAAAAGTCCAGAAAAAAATCCCAAACTGAAGTCGATGACGTGTCAGTAGTAGCTATTGATGAGTTGATGTGTCAACAGTTTTTTGTTGAATCATAGAAATATAATTCCAGGTTTGAATTCAGTATAAATTCCAGTGAATCCAAGAATTTTATCAGATCACTGTTGTATTTCCAGAGAAAATAATCACTTGAATTCAATAATTTGAAGAAAATAAAATTCAGCCCAAACTGGTCACAAAATAATACAATTTGAAAGTGCTAGATGTTAAAGCACGAATGACCAAGTCCTCACAATCACAAGATTATATAATTCTCTACTTGACCTCCGGTCTCCATTAGCATTTTCTAAACAACCCCATTATCTAATGGAAAATAACCTACTAGAATGATCCTGATGTTTACAAAATCAAAACCATGACCTGTAAAATTCACTTAGGAAAGTCCAAAACCCTGACCTAAATCAACATATTTACTTCTTCTATTAATAAATATCTTGATATTAAGCCCATACACATAGAAAATAATTTAGCTATGTATTAGTTGTTTACATAAAATGAAATAATAAAAAAGTCAATCAGATCAAGCAGAAATGAACTCATTTTGTTGACAAGGTCAAGTCCAACATACAATGTTACATTACAATAGCATCTAATGAAATAAAAAAAATTTAAATCACGCAAACAAACAATTAAATTAAATATACATAACATTTACATGTGATGTAAGCTCATTGGCACGAAATTGCAGGCCTTGATTATTATTGTTCAGCTTTGTTTAACCCCATACCTTTGACCTAAGTTTGATCTATTAACGTCACCACTTCATGGCGCAAAGCTAGCCTTTATAAACTTAGATTCCAAGGTATCCAAAAATTAATCAAAATCTTTGGCTGATGTTCTACTTGCAATTGAAGCTGTGGCTTCAGCCATTATCTATTCCCAATGCAAATTTGGTAGATTGACGACTCAATTAGCTTTATGATTTTGTACATTTTACAGCTTGGAAAATCGATGATAAAACAAATTGAAGCAGATTCTACACAAACATGCAGAAATGAATCATTGGCAGGTTTTGTTTTTTTTTTTCGATTTGAGACACATAAGGGGAGACTGTACTATTAGATTATGATTATGGTTATTCCTTATCAAACCTTTAACACTATGAGAGGATACTTTAGTTCACGTTTTGTTTTCTTAAGTCAACAAAATTTATGTTTGATATCATCTGACCTAATTTTCAATCATTTCAAGCACATACTGTATGATTTTTGTGGATGAAACGTTGCATCGTTATTTAGACTACTTCGAGACCGCTCATCAGAGTAAAATAGAATCTTACGCTTTGCTTTGAAAAAAAACGTGATTCAGAGATTAGACTGAGGGTTGCACACAGACATACGCACATACTTTGGTACACACACGCACGCACGCGCACACACACACACAGACACAGACACACACAGACACAGACACAGACACACACACGCACAGACACACACACACACACGCGCGCGCACACGCACACACGCACACACACACACACACACACACACACACACACAGAGTCGGATCCAACTGCAAACGTCATAGACCTTAAAAGGTTGCATAATCTGCCGGCAGATAATGGTCCATGTTTATTATTGTACTGGTTATTTTTAACAACAAGCAAACTGCATAAACCTAGATCTGGCGGCGCATTATGCGCTGGCAGATCCTGTCTATACAGTTTGCAGCTATAGGCGAATACAGACGGTACACCTTTCTCTATATTAGTATATATACACTCCTCGGGAAGCAAATTGTATGTAAACTAAAACTTGGGAATAATGAAAGTTATAGATAATAAAGACGCATGAATTGTCGTACAGGACTAGTGTGTGTGTGTGTCTGTGTATGTATTTGTGAGTGTAAGGCTGAAAATACAGATGGCAATTTATGGTAGAAATTATATTGACAGTCAAAAATTAGTACTGAATATTTTCCATTGGAAAGCACATCCAGTAGATAAAATATGTGAATGAAGTTGAAACATTTGCCATAATGATGGTGGTTTTCAATACGCTATGGCGATATTTTCGTATAATAATTCATTTTGCGATCAGGTGATACCTTTAAGAAAACCCAATATATATCTTTCTTTCAACAACTCTCGACATATATTACGCGTATTTTGTTGTTGTTAATTTTATGGCAAATTCAAGCATGTCTTTCAAATTTAGATATATACTATATCAAAATTTGTACTTCACATTAAGTCGCATGATTCAGACCTGAACCGATGAAATCCGAGTAAAAGGGTGAACAAATTTGAAAACGTTTCTATACAGTCTTTGCAAAATTATCAAACTTTATTTTATTTTATACCTTTCAATCTTACCTTATTTATTTGATAAATTCAGATGAGCATTTTTACTGGCTTCGGATATCCTTTGTCTTTTTCGATAATTGCTGAACTTAGCATCAACATATCTTTATAATGTTCACGTTGATATAAAAGTTTTGACCACTGGTATATGATATAACGATTGTAAGGGTGCAAAGTTCTGTCGATCTATGAAGAACACATTAAGTTGGACAGGTGAACGATTAATTAGATTTATGGGGACTGGCGTGTGTTTAAATCGCCGTAACACACTGATTGGTAATGTCACTGTCATGTGAGCAATGGTTCTTAATGAAGCATTCGTTTATTTAACTGAGAAGGATAGGGGTTAACTTCCGATCTGTATCGGAATTGTCAGATTTGAAATTTCCCAACGATCAGTATTTGGTAATCTGAAGTTGTCAGGCGCAGTACATTTTTTAGCGCCATAACTATTACTCGGATTGGTTACGCTGAATAAGGGGGCGTGATTCCACGCGAAAACTCTCAGTTTTAAATGTGCCTATCGCAACACTTTTAATCAGTCGACACCATTTTCTGCAAGAGAAAACAAAGGTAGAGGACTCCGTGTCGAATTTAGAAGGAATTCACTCGTAATTAGGATCCAAGGGATCGGATGTCTGGAAAAATCTACGAACTCAGTTCTAGTGGTAAAAGCTTGAAGAAACAAGGTGAGATAGCACCACGTGACATATCACGTACTTGCAAAGCCAAAGTGACCACACAAAGTTGGAGGGCCGAAGGCAGTGAAACATCTGAGAATTTGGGAAAAGGGAAAAGTGGAAAGGATCCAGACTTACAGGCACAAGGAAGTCAAAAGAACAGTCGCAGCGAATTTGGACTGAACCAGAACCATCAGGTCATGAATCTGTACAAGGCAGTGATTTCGATCTTTTCACTCGATCGATGATGAATTAATTCTATCGCTTAACAGACCGGCTATTTGTATAAGCATATTTGTATTTGAAAGTCTTTGAATAACTTAAATCAAAAAGTGTATCTTTCTAATGTAATGCATTATCACAATTGTTTATGAATTGTTGATTAAATTTTATGGTTTTTTACATGTACGGGGCATCGTGTCATTCTGTTTTATATATCTGCTCAGATCTTTATCTATTCCATATATAAGTTTCACACTTTATATTGATATTTACTCGTGTCGGGCAAATTACACCGTTGGCGATCACCCTCTAGATAACGATAACCAAAACCATACAACCCACCCCAACAAAGCTAGGGGAGTTTGCAACAACGATGTATAATGTAAGCGCATAATCCAAATTCCATACGAAAGTAATACTTAACTATATTATCATTATTCCCACTATGAAAATGAAATCATATGGACAACGTTCTTTTGCATACTAGGGCCCAGCAACGTGGAACGAATTGCCCACTGAACTTAGATACAAAGGCACAGAGATCTCATTCAAGAGCGCTCTTAAAACTCACCTATTTCAACTGCAAGAACAGACTTAAAGACCTAATAATGTATCCTTAACTCAAATATTTACAGTATGTTTTCTGTTTTCTAATTTCGTGGTGTTTGATTTTATTTTTGTAATCATATCATTATATGTTTTTTAAGTGTTGTCAAATGTTATAAAGCGCTTAGAGCTTCTAAAGATTAGGCGCTATACAAAGTCATTATTATTATTATTATTATTATTATTATTATTATTATTATTATTATTATTATTATAAGACTCAGAATGTCGACATGAAAGAAGATTAGAGTCTTTCAAACAAATACTGATAGGAGTTTACTGGGAGAATTATAAATTGTGTTGCTGCCTTGTGTTTTATTTATTTATCTTTTGATACAAGTTCAAGTTTCAATATGTTTTCTCTCATATACATTGTTTATTTGTCTCATAGAGCAGACGTTTTCTGCCTCGTCTTTGATTTAGTTTCATATGATGAAGACAAAGCCAAACAGGTGTTGTTCATGTCGACCTAGTAATTACTTTTCATCTACGTACGCAGTCATTCTGGATTCCTAAGACAGAAATATGCCACGCACAAATGTCTATACCACCGACTTTGTAGCATCATTTTTTGGTTTTGTGTGCATGGTCGAAATAGTATAGGCCTAGGTGCTTACAGGCAAGGCGATGGGTGTCGTTTACCCGCGGACCCTGGTTCGAATCTCCGTAGAGTACGAATTAAATATTCTCTAACCTGTATGATAATGTTTTTTTTTTGTATGATGGTGATATAATGGAGGCAACAAGACCAAGAATACTGGTGTTTATAAACTGTTTGGAACGAAAATAAATACGTTACAGTAAAATATACTCTTGGATTAAATACTAAGCTCTAGCAGCCAACGTGAAGTTTGCCAAACGAAATTGCAGTGGTTTATTACTTTCAACAACTGAAAGGAACTGTTTTGACATTAATCCAAGGATCGCAGATTTTAGGCTGCATGCTGCTGAGAACTGAATTGGAGACCCATTTCCTTGATATCAGATGCATTTATGGCCATACAATAATCTATAACTGGCGTTTTTCTTAGCTTTTTCAGCACAGCCATTTTAGTACCAGCTTAAATGAAGCTTCTGTCAATATATGCGCCCTTGAAATATGGATTTTTATTATCTCAGCCACATGACATACAATATTACTCAATATTGACGATTCTTTGTATTAAGTAAATACTTTTCATGAACATTTAATTATGTTTCATTATTCTTATTTTTATTGTTATTTTGGGTTATTACTTTATTCATTGAAGTGTCATAACCTTAAAGGAATACAAAGTAAAGAATTTTTTTTTATTGCAGTAAAGTAAATAATTCAAGGTAATGTGTCAGGAATAATGCAGTTAATACGTATAATGTCGAAACAAATGAAGCATATCTTCAGAATCACGTGTTATCTATTCTGAACACGACCATATACATTACCAAATATTGGCTTAGTTTAAATAACTCTGACACACCTTAACCTGGATAAACCTAAAATTGGTTTTTACATGCACGGTTAGTAGTGCCTATTAAAAGATAACTTTCATATATGCACTTCAAAAAAAAAACAACATTTAGCACTATTATGTACATAACAATTTTAATAAAACATTTACCTTTTTAAGACAAATTAATTTTTAATTGTATTTATCGTAAATTAAAGAAGAATTAATATTTACTCACTGCTCGGTAACTTGTTCTGCGGTCGGTCGAAAATAATACGGCACCGTAGTCTTGCATTTTAGGTTGATCAATGCATTTATATAAACAAAAATATATTTAGCAAGCATAAGGGACTCTATTTTTAAATTATTTGCAAATAAGCACAGGTACAACTTTTTATTTATGTCAATGAACAGAAGAATATTCGTTCGTATATTGTATCACAATGCCATTAAATATTATTTATTTATTTATTTATTTATTTATGTATATCACGATATTTTATGCTTTAAACCTGCCCACTTGCATTCCATCTCCATATAAGACAGCTGGAATTTACAATTTCGATATTTTTATTTTTAAAGTCAGCCAATTATACAAAAATTCTGTCCAATTTTGTTCATTGAATACTTTAATGAGGTTAAAAAAGTAATAAAAAAATAATGTTTGTTTAATTTTGTGTGCTTAAAGGCACTTTAAACACGTTATTCTGTATATCATGCCGAGTAAATGGGAGCTAAGTGTCTTTCCCAAGGACATTGCAGAGGTAAACTGCCAGTCCTGTTATAATTATGCTCATTATATAACCAGATTTCAGATACTTCAAACATAAGCATGTTTTAAGACGTGATAAGATTATTCACATATACAAAACTAAAAACAGGTTTAATTTTCATCCTGTAATCGTTTTTTAGAATCAAAGAGCTGTTCCATCTGTAGTTAATTAACTTCTTACAGTCTGTTTCAAGGTTTTAAGAACTATTTCCTTTCTAAAAGTATTGGCAGTAAAAGACAGGACGTTAACAATACGTAAGTCGCCAATTTCTTAAACATAACCGATAAATTCAAATATTTTAATAGCCAACATTTTGGAAGGTCAGTTAAATTTCGTCCTACTTAGAATATTTTTCGAGAATATAAACGTTGAGATAATATATGTAGGATCTTTAAGAAAAGGCAGTCTGTAACCAGAACTATAAAATAAGATCTGGAAAAAGGCAAACACATCTCTCTCTCTCTCTCTCTCTCTCTCTCTCTCTCTCTCTCTCTCTCTCTCTCTCTCTTCTTGGTGTTTTCCCAGGGAACAAAAAAAGTTAAGTAAGCGTCTGTACATTATGATGTACATTATGATGGAAGTACTAAAACTAAATCCAATTTTCTGGCCTCCAAAATATATGCCGCATTTACTGATCTACTTTGGAATATGCATTGAGTGAAGGAAAAAAAACCCTCAGAAATAATTCAACTTTACTACCGAGGAGGGGGGGGGGGGAAGAGTGGCGATTGACACCTCATGATATTTTCTTCCTCAGCCAGCAAGACGTAATCACTGGCGTCATTAGAAGCCTCTTTCACGTTCAACTAGAGCATCTATCGTCTGAACCGAAGACTCCTTAAAAAAGCCTTCCAGCATATTCTGCATAATCTGATTCATCAGATCGATATCTCTTGTGCATTCCCATGGTAACCTTCCGTTTGCAGAGACTAAAGCTTTGTTTCATAGGGAGAGGGATTTTTTTTAACGGAAATTTAAATTGCCAGTCAGAATTCATTCCATGTGTTCGAGTGCTAATCTTTATCACGGGAAATATCTGGACAATGTATGTAGTGCCTGTTTTGATTAAATACACCATCACATCATGCGATATAGCTATTAACATTTAATGTATTGCAGCTGTTGTCTATGATTCTCATTTTATGTCTATTCATGCAATTTCACTTGCAATCGGTCTAATTTTAATGGAACACCTGCATCGGAAGAATTCAGTTTTTTTTTCTTGAATCGTTTAAGTGAAAACTAACTTCCTGAGTCAAAAGATACAAGCGATATTCCAACGTTTCAAACAATGGCAATAATTTTTATAAACATATTTTGTTACTGTTTTTGCCATTGTAAATTGTTTGTATATAAAGGATACTGAAAGCGGTATTACTATTTTTTTTTCTGTTTAAGCTTTTCTTCTTTGCACCATTAAATATGCTGGTAATTGATTAAGTTTATTTTTCTTTCTCTTCGGATCTTCCTAACTTCTCAACATATTATAGTAAATAGGGTACGCGAATTGGTTTACCTGAAATATTAAAGGTGTTTATTTAACTTAATTATCAGCGCATATTCTAGTAACCAGGTAGATACATATGATTTGTCCCTATGTACACAAGCATTCCTGGATAACTACGTACAACAAGCAAAGCAGGTGGTTCTGACAGGATGACCGATCTCTCCGTGTAACACTAATTTGTTTTGTATGCAGGTCTCTGTAAACATGCCACTCTTATCCTTCCCTACCTACACCGCCCACTTCCCCCTCCCCTGAAAAAAATGGTGCAATGTATAGTCATAGTGCTCCTGCTCAATCATATTTTACCGTATGACATTTTGAACAACTTGTTACACTAATATGATTTATCACTGTTTACGTCACCTCCTGGCAGATATTTAATTGATTTTCGTGTTTATTACCTGAATTTTTTGTGATGATAAACTGTTATGCTATTAAAAATGGTTTATTTATTTTATTCTTCCTTTAGCATACATCCAATTTCAATCGACCATTTTGTCCTCTCCAAAACGACATCAAACTGAACTGGTGTACACGATCTGTGTAGGACTCACAGTACTAGTCCAGTTCCCATAGCAAACCTATGCAAACACCATGATATTAAAAATTCAATAACTTAAAATTTCTGAGTGCTCATTATCAAACCTCTATTTATCAGTATAGATGAATCCTGGATGGCAGCTTCTGGACCGACATGTCTTTGAAATTTGTGCTTTCAATTCCGCAGCAAAAAGTCAGGTCCTAATTTCAGTAATGAGTGTTCCAAACTCAAGACTGTCAAAAGACTAAAAATCCAATAATAAAACAATGTCTCCATTTTTTTTCAGTTGCAACTAGGATAAGCTCTCAAAAGGTTCCTTTTCCTAAAAAATAACTTACATTATCAACCACTCCTGGCCAGCCGAACCCATATATACTCTATTTTATGTTCACCCATTTTCAGACTGGTTCCCATTTTTTTTTCTCAATACAATTAGTACCTTGTGTCCTGTAGTTACTAAATACCGCTCGTGGTTATCTACTTTCAAATACACCATCTTGTCAAGTATGGTCTGTTTAGTATCTGCAGCCTCGCATTACCAAGCGTACCAAAGACTGTTCTTCGTCCCCCATGTTGTTATTGCTATTGTTATCGCTGCTTTTTATTTGCTGTTTTTGCTCTTTATTTGAATTTTGTAACTGTCTTTTCAATAAACTTCGATAAATAAATAAACTCTGCAATGGCTTAAATTTACAACTGTCGGATTCAGAGCTGTCTGACGTAGACAGACGTTTTCTAAACCATAAGTTATACGCATCTATATTGTACACAGAAAGAATTGTGTCATCCTATTGTTGGAGCAGATGCTATACACAGTGCATGCATTTAATACTCGAGTTCTTTAACGCAAACGCCACACATAGGTCATTAGTAGTCAATTTAAAACTGGACGAAATCCCCTGGCCGCATATTCTTTCTGTAAATTACTTATGGGAT
>JAECUM010033457.1:0-26428 GCA_016617855.1 Megalonaias nervosa
CCTGACATATCTAAGTTACCGCTTAAAGTTCCTCCTGTCAGTGACAGTTTATTATTATTGATGGATTTAAGTTGTGCATAACATACCGCTTGTGTATTAGCAACATTTATTGGTGGATACACTGTTTCTAAACCTAGTGCTCATTGATTTGACATCAACAAATTGCCTGTCACCATATCGCCAGGTTTTTTTTAAGTAGCTTGATACATCAATGCTGCCGTCTGTTATTGTTGTACTTGCAGTTGACGAATCTCCTAATATTGTTCCAAATTTTGTATAATAACTCATTATCTGTTTATTGTTTGACAATTTATGTCAACTTATTTTATAAGTCTATATTAAACTTTCACACAGGACGGCTAGTGCAACACAAACAAAACAACGAACTTCCAGATTGCCACTACCTCATCGTTGGTCATAGAGGATCTGGTAAAACAAATCTATTATTAAATCTTTTACTCAACGACAACTAAAACTACGATAAGGTATATATTTACACAATTAACCCACAACAGGAAAAATGCAAGTTATTAAGCGAGTACGACGATAAACTTCACAATGAGCTAAATGCTGGCGATGATATATTTATGATCAAACAACCAGAGGAATTATTTCCAGTAAATGAACTTGATTTGTCCGAGCATAAAATAGTTGTGTTTGACGATATCCCACTAAACAACAAAGAGATGAACAAGATTAAATCGTACTTTTCATTATTGCGTAATAAAAGATGCAATTCTGTCTACCTTGCTCAGGGATTTTACAACGTTGACATATTAGGAGAAATACGGGATGTTTTATACTATTTCCGGGACTAGATAATGTTGATGTAAGAAATATTGCAAATGAGCAATGCAGTGATGTAACAAAAGATAAATTTATTGAATTATATCATATTGCAACCAAAGACAAATATAACTTTTTCTTATTTGATAAGCTTGCACGTGATCCAGCTAAGACGTTTCGTTGTTGTATTAACACACTTCTCTAGATAAAATTTTATAACGCGTATATAAAATAAACAATGGATGAACATCAAAAAAGAATCGAATTACTAAAGAAATTTGTTGCAACTCGAGCAGCTTTTAAGAAAAAAGTGGAAGAAGCTCGCCAAGGACAAGTTCAAGCGGAAGAAGCAGCTGCTAGTTTCCTTAAACCTGTTACTGAAACATTAATTGGCAAGCAACCAGAAGTGTCAACAATATCTCCAGAAGAACTAAAAAGAATACAAGAAAAAGGCTTGTTAGGCTTACTCGGAGAAAAACCAAAAGAAGAAACTAGCAAAATTTTAACTGAACTTGTAAGAAATATTCCTGATCCTGTTGCACGACAGGCTGAATTTGACAGGTTAATGAACAATCCTCTTGCACTTCAACATGCGATAGCAAAAATGACAGTTAATCCAGCTGAGTTAAAAAAGCTGATAGAAGATGTGTCAGAGAGAACAAAGGAATTAACTAAGCATCAAAGAATGATGCAAGAAAGTATTGTAGAAGGTATGTCTCCTAAAAGTCAGATAAGATTTAACAGAAAAAAAGCTAGGGAAAAAATATATGATAATGAGTATAATGAATTTATTGAGAAATATTTGAAAAATGAAAAACTAAACGATCTTAACAACATTAGAAAATCGTCAGAAGATTATTAAAAAAAACTGATGGGTATTTTAGGAGAAGTATAAAATAATTTTTTGGGAGAAGAAGAATTAATACCTCTGTTAGATAAAATGAGAGACGGAATTATTGCTGAGACTTTGTATAAAACAGCATGTCAGTATAGAACTAGACTAGAAGATTATGGTAAAAGTTGACCTTTTAATAGATTATTCGATTAATATGAACGTAATCGAGATAAAAGATTACCAGAGGAAACAGGAAAAACTGGATCTAACATTAAAGTTTTTACATCAAACACAGATATAGTTGACAGACTATTGTTACTAATATCATCTAAAGAAGCGGGTAATGAAAGCACTGAAATCAACAACAAAATTATTGATATACTGGATCATCTTAGATCGAGCAGATTACTAACATCGTCCGAGTATGAAATTTTACATAACGATCTTATATAATGTCAACAACATTGTTACTTAATTCCTCACAAAGAACGAATGACAGCGCAAACTTTTCTATTACAATCCGCCAATAATACTAGATCCGAACAAACAGTATGAAATCGGATTAATTTCTGCTACAGTATGGCACTCCATGGCAAATCTGAAAGAAAATTTTAACGATGACTTTACATTTAATTCTGGAGCATGGAAATCTGTTAAAATACCACAGGGAACATATAAGGTGAATGATATTAATAAAACAATAAAAGAACTCATAGGCAAACCTCCTGCAGATAATTTTGAGCTGGTTCTGAACTATAATATGCTACGAGCTAGAATTACATTAAAAGATAATTTGATAATCGATTTCTCATCAGTGACTAGTATTGCGTCGCTGTTAGGCTTTAAAAACCAGAAGTATGGCAGTGTTGCAGAACAAAGTGTATTATATGATGGTGATCTGCCAGTAAATATAACTGACGTAAGCACAATACTGATTAATTGTTCTATCGCATCAGGGTCTTACTCAGCTAGAGGTAGCCAGGGTCAAACAATCAATAGTTTTTCACCTGATGTCCAACCAGGGTCACTAATGCAACTTACTCCTCTACAAATAATATATTATCCAATTACTCCTGAAAATCAAATAACGAGTATAACAATGCAACTAACAGATCAATCTGGATGACAACTGGATTTGAATAACGAGGTTGTTACTTATTACTTACACCTAGGCAACGCGTAGGCGCGCACAATAGCTTCGCTATCGACTTCGTGATTGTAAGTTTTGTACAACCTATTTGATATAACCCGAGACAAAAAAAAGTTTATAGGAAAAAAATCACAGGAGGATTTTTTGAAAATATATTTACAAAAATTATTGAAAATGTTCCAGGAACTGTGCGTAAAGTAGCACCAATTGCACCTGACGCAGGTAAAGCTTTTGCTAGCAGAGCTGGCACTGCATTAGGACAAAAGGTTGCTGATAAAATTAAAGGCAGCCCGCAAAGTGGGCCAACCAAAGTGTTGTGCCTTCAAATGCAGATATAAAATGAGCAATATCAGATATTGCACCAACAGTGGAAACAGAACGAGCTATGATATCTACCACAAAAAATTTATTATCACCGTGCGGTGAAGATGTAATACGCAAACTTGTAGCGAAAACAAGAATAACGCCTCCTGCATTTTAGTCGTTACAGTTTTGTGTGGCAAAATAAAATAAAATGTCAGTCAAAAATTATCTCGATCTTACCAAAGAACATGATACCGACAACATAGTTACGGAATATGAGTATGCTGAGTACCTCGATGAGAACTCGAATGAACCAAATAAAGCTTGTGTCAGAACTTTTAATACATGTGACGAGGACATGTTTCTGTTACCTCACAAGGCAGCATTAGAAGTGCGTGGAAAGTTGTTAACTGCGATAGGCAGTAATATTGCAGCTGGTACAGAAATTGCACTCGTCAATAACGGCTGGAGCTTGTTTAAAATCGCACGGCATCAACTGGCTAATCAAACCATGGAAGATATCTCAATGCACTTGCCTACAGCAAGTACAATACTCAATATCGTCTTGTTCAGCGATAATTACTCAAGATCTGTGGCCACAAATATGATGTGGTTTAAGGATATCTCATTCAGAACAGCTGTTTCAAGTGAATTCCGACACTTGGGACATCTGTGTTACACTAATTCCGTACTGATGCTGGTGCTCCTGCAGCAGATAATAATAATCTAATCGCCAATCCTGCTGCTGATGATGCAGCTGCAATAGGTGATTCAATAAGATTAGCCATTAGAAATATACAACGACAGCAATATAACGAGGGATACGCCAAATGAAAATCATTTGCTGCAGAATCTCACCAAATAACAATGATGCTTCCGTTAAGCACAATCTTTGGATTTTGCCGTAATTACAACAAAGTATTTCGAGGACTAAAGCACACACTTATTCTAGATCGAGCAGATGAAAATGATTGTATAATGCATGCTGATGGAGTGGCTGAAGGACAATTTGTTATTTACAAGATTAGCTCTGTGGATGCCACGAGTTGTTCCATCTGTAGCTAAAATGATGAACTCGAATCACTATTAACCACTTATATGAAAAAGATCTATTTCCAGCAAAACAGAATTTATCAAACAGCATTTCCTAATGCAACTGATTACACATGGCGTGTTACAACTACGTCAAGCGAACAATTACCTCGACATTTGTTTGTTGTATTTCAATGACAGACTTGTCATAATGATCAAGAAATGAACAACTCCGTATTTGATAACCCAGATGTCAGACGAATTTTTGTTAGAATAAATTCTAGGCAATATCCTGAACGTGCAATCAAATGCAATTTTACTGATGATGCCAATAAAAACGTATCTTGGCCGTATATGTACCTTATGGAGGCTATACAAAAATATCAGGATGCAGACAGTGAGTCTCAGATATCAGTAGAAGAATTTTGATCATTATATCCTATCTTCTATTTTGATGTTTCAAGACATTCCGAACAAGCTATCAGATCAACTGCTGATACTGAAGTCACTTGGATGCTTGGCATACTGCCAGCTGAACAATACATCGTGTACGCGCTAGTTGTTAGTGATCGATTTATGACAATTGATGCGACCAAGGGAAAAATGACAGTCCATGTATAATTTGTATGACAAGGGTATATGCAATGAAAACGGAACATACAACCAGAGAAATATATCTAACGCCAGGTCAAATTAAAAAGTTATCAGCAGCAGTTACCAAATGTAATTCTGTTTCTTTAATGATGTCTCCAGCGACTCTATCATTGGCTTCAGTCTCCACAGCCGCAGTGAAAGTAATGTTAACTTGACAGCAAATCAATAAACTCAGTCGGAGAAAACCGTTTGTGCTTAAATTATCCACTGCACAAATAATAGCAATGTCTAACTGCATAGCAGTCGATGGTAGATTTCTCGGACCAGCATTTTTTGTGATAGCTAAAACAGTAATACATAAAATGTTGCCAATACTAGGAACATTAGGGCTATTAACTGCGTCTGGGGCAGTATCAGGGGCAGCTAAAAAAGTGGTATCAGGCGATGGTATCAAACAAATCTATCGTTGACATCACATGTAGTTTTATGTAACAATAACAAATAAAATGCCAGCTAAAATATCATCGACAACAAAAAAAAAGAAAACAAGGTGTCCTCGAGCACCAAGGAAAACAAAACAAGGAGGAATCATTCCTTTTGCTCCAATTTTAGCAGGGTCAGCAGGCAGTCTAATTCCAAATCTGTTAGGGATAGGATGTGGACTAACATTACCAGGAACGCCGTTGATGTCAGCTTCGCTGAGGCTGACGACCTCGACGAGGTCGTTGCCATTGAATAATTTTGATATAATTGAAAAATTGAATGATATTGCCGGATTTCATGGAGTATATTCTAAAGACGAATTAGATAATGTGCCAGCAGGTGGATCATGTGTAGTCAATATACAAGACTTTAATGACGGGTCTGGTACACCTTGGGTGGCCATTTACAATAACAATTATTTTGATTCGTTTGGACTTCCTCCGAGTGATCTTATAAAAAAATATATTTTTAAAAAATTTGAAAAAATATGTTATTTGTCTAATCAACTACAGCCAATTGGGACAACCGCTTGTGGTTATTATTGTATCATGTTCATCCAGCAGATGTCCCAATCCTCTGATTTTTTAAAGTTTATTTTGCAATTCGATAGGTTTCCCAGTAAAAACAATGATGACATAGCAATAAATTTTGCATGACACAATTTTGTGTGGCAATCAAGTCGTTGCAGTTTTGTGCCACACAATTTTGTGTGGCAATTGAATATAATATATCGCAAACGTATTGCTTAAAATGTATAACTAAAACAGAGAATAAGGATGAGACAACGGAAAAAACAAAAAATAACAGAGTAATGTTAAAAAGTGTTTGTGCTGTTTGTGGTAGAAAGAAAAGTATGTTTCTGAAATCAACATCTGTGATGAAATCTGATGCAGACTGATTGATTTCATTTGGTCTGATTTCTCGTTTTTACGGGTCAAACCTTGAGAGGGGTTAACAGAAATTAACATTGAAATTTTAAAAAATCGATTTTTTGATGGTTTTGGACTGGTTTTTGGTTGATTTTTTTGCTTAAAATCTCTGAAAAATTGTGAAAAATTGTGCAAAATACCAGTCCAAAACCAGCAAAATCATATTTTTCAATTTTTCTATGTTAACCCACTTGAGGTTTGACCCGTAAAAAATGAGAAACTGGACCGATTTACTCTGATTTTTTCGACCATTTTACCCTAAAATTGGTCAGAAAACGTCAAAATTTGGCAAAAAACAGCATTTTTTTTACAAAAATTTTCAGATTACAAATATTTTTTGTCGATGATTAATAAAATAAAATGAAATGTAATTGTGATTGTGATAAAGATCTTTGCATAGAACAAGATAAAATTATTACTTACTGTCAACGTTGTAATCGCCGTGAGTTAATTGGCAGCGGAATTGATATCCATAAATTTATTGGAAAATTACCGAAACCAAAATCGGGGGTGGACATTGCCATTTCACAAACAATAATCCATTACCAGGACAAGAGCGTTATAATAGGTTGATGCAATAGCAATGCGTCATGACATTTGCTACCGAGATATAGAGCGTACTGATAATGTTCATGTAGAGAACTCAAAATCAGACTGTGATAAGGTAATGCTGGATGAACTGCATGACATGAAACTGATAAATATGAGAGAGCGTATTGATCAAAGGCTGGTGCAGGGGATAACTGGAGCAAAATATAAATTTGGACTCGGAGAGTCTGGTTTTGGCAAAAGAGATGATCTTGCATCAGAGCTACACAAACCTAAAAAAAAGTTTCCATGACGTAAGGTTGTTGCAAATGCCGTTGATGATATATGGGCAATAGACTTAGTAGATGTTTGAAATCTTGCTCAGTTTAATGATAACAAAAAGTATCTGTTTAACGCCATAGACGTTTTTAGTAAGTACGCGTTTAGTATACCCGTTTCGGATAAAACAGGGACATCAATGACTGATGGGCTAGCGCAAATAATAACAAACATGGAAAGAAAACCAAATAAAATTTGGACCGATCACGGAGCAGAGTTTTTTAATAAAAAATCTGAGCAGTTTTTGGAGCAAAATAACAAAAAAAAGTATGTTACAGGAAACGAAGGAAAAAGTGTTATCGTTGAAAGATTTGATCGTACAATGAACGAGCTTATTCATAACCATCTGACAGCTAAAAACACAAACAGATATATTGATGAGCTTCCACATATAGTTGACAAATATAATAACACAAAACACAGATCCCTTTCCGCCAAAGAAAGGAATATGTCACCAAACAACGTAATTAAAAATCCAATATTAGCGAATGAAAACATGTACCAGAGACATAAATTTAAGGTTGGTGATAGATTTCGAATTTCGTTAACTAAAAGAGTATTAGAAAAAGGATTTACTCCAAACTGGAGTGAAGAAGTGTTTGTTATTGATAAAGTTTTACTTATGATACCTGTGACATATGCGCTAAAGGATCTAGTAGGGGAACCGGTAATTGGTAGTTTTTACAAGCAAGAACTTCAGAAAACTGAACAAGATATATTTGTTATCAAAAAAGTTATTAGGAAGCGCGGCAACAACAGTCTCGTCAAGTGGAGAGGATATAGCGATAAATTTAATAGTTGGGTACCAACTAAACAAATAATTAACATCGAGAAATAATGTTGTTATAAATTTCCTCGAACTTACGTTTGACAGATTTACATTTTACAGGCTTACATAACAATATTAGATATTGTCTGCGATCATCAGAAATCGTCATTAGGTTAAATATCTTAGCAAATATGAAATCAAATTTTATGCTCTTTTGTTGGCCAGCTATTTTTGTGTTAAGGAAAGATTTTATAAGTTGCCAAAACATTTGTTGCTCTGCGACAGTAAAATTAAATTTTATTATTTTTTGGCAATATGATACTTAACATTATATCTACCAGTAGTCGGTCTGCTGTAATTCTTTTTATCAACTACACCTACAATTTTGTTTTGTTCATCGTCATTGTTAAATAAAATGTCATCCTCGGTATAAGACTCACATTTATCTTTGACGACTTTGTCGTTGGCGATTGTATTGTCGATGACTTTGTCGTCAGAGATTTTATCGTCTGTGTAGATATCAGCAAGTCGTTTCATCAGATTTATGTTATAATATATTTTTATCTAATTTGTAAAATAAGATGCAATCATCTGAGATAAAGTATCATCAAAAAGTTACTATATTAAATTATGGAGAACTAGCCGAGGCAGTATGAAAATGTTTGTCGGGTTACAGTTCGTATTCTGTTAACGTTAATGTCATGCAAGGCGAATCTAACAAAATTCTCCAACAGCAGCAGAAAAAAATAAACTTAATGACAGGACAATAATGACATTGAAATTTAACAAAGATGATGTTCTAATGTTTGCTCACAACTGTCTTACCAAAACTGAGCTAGAAAATATAATTAATCGTCATATCTAAAGACAATTCTATCAAATGTTGACACTGATGTAGCTGATTTAGTTACCCCATCTGCTACAAATTTTATTGCATGAGAATTAATTTTATCATATTTTGCTGCAGCTGTTATTGACTCAAATCTTTTGGTTTCATTAGTTTCGAAATTTACCGCAATGATATGTCTTTTGGGATTTTTGAAATTATTTCCACCACCTGATCCTCATCTTATATTTTCTTGTTGTGTGACGAGATCTAAGTTTTCCAGACTATTGTTTGTTCTATTTTTATTGATGTGATCGATAACCAAATCATTTGGTATAGGTCTGTTAAAAGTTTCGTAAACAAAATGATGGCTATAATAACCAACAAAATCTGTTAGTGTTTTTCTGACATTTGTTCTAAGATATCCGCTATTATGCATCACATCAACAACTTTTTTCGTTTGTTTATTTCGAATAATTCCTCTGTCAGAGGCCTTGTAAAAATCAAACACAGGGTGAGGTTGAAATTCATTTTGTAAAGAAAAGTTTTCAATGTTATCATCAGTAACTGCACCGTTAACATGATATACAAGTTGTCCTTCTGGAATTTCATCACAGAATAACGTGTAAATAAAATCTTTCTTAAACATCTCGACTCGTTTAGTATTATCTCTGGTTACACTGACCTTATAGCCGGCTGGTGTTGCTTTGCCAACTGGTCATCCATGATTGACGTGAATCACCGACCCTAACATATTTCCCACGTACATGTTGTACTTGGGATGAATATGATAATGTTCTTGCTCGCTTGCGAAATTCTGTCATTATACTACAAGCAATTTATACCTCTAATTGATTGTTCAACTGGCGCACGGTGAGTTATCAATTGAACAATCAATTAGAGATATAATATTACATTATATAACAATGCTGAAGTTACGTGATATAGCTTAAAAAAGTCTTATGGGGAAACCTATAAAAGTAGCCACTGCTTTTGCTGGATTTGACAACAGCTATCGGTTTGATAAAGAAATCGTACTTGTAAATTTTACTGCAACTGATCTTTATCATTTGTTAGAACCAACAGTAAAATGTGAACTTGAAAAACACAAGGGCTTAAAAATACTGGTACCGTATCGTGTTATATTTTCAAAGCTGCTTTTAACAGGCGAATCGACTGACAAGGAAATTGCAGACCCTTACATTAACGCAAAATCAAAGTGTGTTTTGATTGGAACTAATTTGCCATTGCTAGCCGAAGAAATACACCAGGAAATTTGGAAAAAGATGGAAGAATTTACTGAACTAGGTTCAGGCTGGAAGTTTGAAATGATCTCTGAAATTTTATTTCACACAATGAAATGTAACGTATTACGCGGTAGTTCATATGTTGACTTGCCACAAAAAATAAAAAATAAGAAATGTTGTATAAACGTAAAGAACTTTGATCGAAAATGTTTCCAGTGGGTTGTTCTTTCTGTGATGTTTCCAGTAGAAAAAAATGCTGATCGCGTTGACAAGAATCTTGCTCACGTCTCAAAATTAAATGTTACTGGCATTGACTTCCCAGTTGCAGAAAATCAAATACCAAAGTTTGAAAAGCAAAATAATAATATTTCAATTAACGTATTTGGTCTTGACAAGCGTGAAAACGTTTATCTGAGATATATTTCAGAAAAGGCCTCACAATTGACAATAAACTTGCTGTTTTACAAAAATCATTACGTTTGGATTAAAAACTCTAACGGACTTGTTGGTAGACAGTATAATAAGTATACAAATATAAAGTACAGTCCTACCCATTTATGTTGACATCCTCGGGCCCGAGGAAATATTGTTGACATAGGCGGATGTCGAGATAAGTGTTTGGGGGGTGGGGTTCTGAAAAAAGATACAAGTTAAATTCATCAGTAAGGGGTGACCTGTCGTCAGTGAGTAGCATTGACACTTTGCGAAAACAAACAATGCAAATTTTGATTACATGAAGACAAAACCAGTGTCAAATACACTTGTATATTGACAAATTACATTTTGGTTACCTTTGTGTAATAAAATCCACAAAAAATATTGCATCGGTCACATCCTGATATGAAAAACATTCACTACGATTATTCAATGTCGGCATAAGCACATGGTTGCATAGTTGTTATTTACACGCTTGGAGTACATGTACTTAAATTGGCCTAGATTTTGGTCAGTCTGTTCCCATTTTACTGAGGCTTCCAAGGGGATGGGGCTATTCACAGGGAAATGAAAACCTGTCAACAAGTTGGTTTAAACAGTACTTGTATTTAGTTACAGAAGTCATCGTGAAAAGTACATAAAAGCGAACAAGAGATATATGCGGCTGATATGATTAATGAAGGCATAATATTGTATACATTGACACATGCTAATGAGGTATTAAAAGAAAATGATTCTTACAATACAATATTGTAACAATGTCAGCTCAATACATTTAAAATTTTTCACAGACATCTTTGCAAGATGCCCCGCCTTCAACTTCGTTAACAGCCAGATATTTAGTTTCCAGAGACTAAATTTAATCTGCGTTTACACTGCCGTTGGTAGCCATCGTAAATATAAATAAAGTTAAAAAGGAAACTTTCACAGCACAATAAACTTGTTTTAATCAACGACCACTTTGGAAAATGCAAGAATCAGATCAGATTTCATTGCTTTTATTTAAGTCGCCGCGACAGGCCAACTTTATAGGACCAAACAAAAGCCTGTTTGTTTATTTTTTATCTGACCGCGATATCAAAGCCTGGTGGCAAGATCAACTAATTGTTGAACAAAGTTTGGGTCGGAACTGGCATCTGGTCGACATAAATGATAAGGCGGTAAAATTAAAGCCTGGCGGCAAGATCAACTAATTGTTGAACAAAGTATGGGTCGGAACTGGCAGCTTGTCGACATAAATGATTAGAAAACAAAGGATTTGTTCAAGCTGGGACCAAGGGCTTCTGTCGACATGTACGTTTATTTTTTTATCTCGACATCGACATAAGCATGACAATTTTGATAGTAATAGTAGACCAAGGGACCGGGACTTTGCTTTTTTGTCGAAATAGGCGGCTTGTCGACATAAGTGATGTCGACATAAGTGGGTAGGACTGTATTTCTGTTATCTCTGTTTGCACAGTTGCTCTGACAAGGAAAAATTACAGAAGCATCTACAGTATTGTAATGATGTACAACGAATAACAATGCCATCTAAAGATAATAATTTGTTACAATTTGTCAATCATAATCACAAACTAAAAATTCCTTTCGTGTTAGACATCGACTTTGAGTGTCTGCTACAGCCTGTGCTTGGCGTTGAAAATAACACTAATGAGTCTAGTACGAGAAAAATTCAAAATCATATTCTGTGCAGGGTAGCGTATAAGGTAGTATGTTGTAGTGATTCGAGTTTATCCAAGCCAATTAAATTATATCGTGGTAAGAATCCGGCTGTTTGGCTTCTGAAGCAGTTGATTGACGAAGTTGATGATACACTTAAACGTTTAAAAAGAATTGTTCCAATAATAAAACTGACAGCTCAACAAAAATCTGATGATGAACAAGTGGAATTTTGTTATATTTGTGAAAAAGCTTTTGACATTGATAAAAAAGTATGTGACCATTGTCATCTAACAGGACAATATCGTGGGGCGGCTCATGATAACTGTAATTTAAATTTCACGCTCCAGATTTTATTCCAGTTGTTCTTCATAATTTCAGAGAATATGACAGTCATATTATAGTAGAAGCTTTTGATAATGATGAAATAAAGTCTCATTTAAAACTCGATAATGTGATCAAGTGTATTCCAAACAATTTTGAAAAGTATATGTCAGTTACTTTAGGTAAGTTGTGTTTTATCGACAGCCTGCAATTTATGGCAGCATCATTGGATGAGCTAGTGAAAGGTTGTAGCGACTTTTGTAACCTATGAGATTGTTTTGGAGATAAATTTAACCTACTGACAAAAAAAGGAGTATTTCTGTACAAGTATCTTGACAATTGGAAAAATTTTGATTATATTTCTTTACCTGACAAAGACAAATTTTATTTGCAACTAAAAAATGAAAATATAACTGATAACGAATATAAGTACACACAAGATATTTGGAAAGAATTCGATTGCAAGACGTTTGGCGATTATCATGATTTGTACTTGAAAACTGATGTATTATTACTTGCAGACATATCTGAAAGCTTTAGGAAAGTGAGTTATAACAATTATGGACTTGATCCTTGCTGGTATTATTCTGCTTCCGGGCTATCTTGGGATGCTCTGTTAAAGTTTAGTAAAGTAAAGTTAGAGTTACTAAAAGACGCTGACATGTTTAACTTTATCAAGAAAGGTATTAGAGGTGGTATTAGCGTGATAACAAAAAAGTGTTTGAAAGCAAACAACAAATATATGAAAGGGTACGACCTTGATCTTCCATCAAACTATATCATTTATCTAGATTGTAATAATTTGTATGGTAGTTCAATGGCCGAATCAATGCCATTTGGTGGATTTCGTTGGATTATGACTGACGAATTTCTGGCAGAAACAGAGAAGAGGGTACCTGACGATGTTTCATATTTCGTTGAAGTTGATCTCGACTGTCCTATTTCGTTACACGATTTACATAACGATTATCCATTTTGTGCGGAATCAATAATAATAGACTATAGTTTGTTATCTCAAGAACAACAAGCAATAGCATCACCAAGACAAGATTCTAAGGTAAAAAACTAGTCCCAAATTTACTTGACAAGAGAAATTATGTTTTGCATTATAGAGTTTTAAAACAAGCAACAGATGCTGGTCTTGTGTTGAGGAAAGTTCATCGTGTGCTAAAATTTAATCAGTCACTGTGGATGAGAGGTTATATTAGCTCAAACACTTCCAGGAGAGCTCTAGCGAAAACAGATTTTGAAACAAACTTCTTTAAACTTATGAACGATTTTGGTAAGACCAATGAAAATATTAGAAAACGAGTAAACATCCAACTAGTTAATGATATTAACCGCCGAAACAAACTTGTGTCAGACGATGATTTTGTCAGTATGAAAATTTTTAATGAAAACCCTGTCGCAATACAACGATGAAAAACAAATCTAAAACTAAATAAGCCGATTTATGTTGGAGATTCTATGTTAGATTTGTCAAAGTGGCTCATGTATGATTTTCATTATAAATTTGTCAAAAAGCAATGGCCGTCAAGTAGATTATTGTTTACTGATAATGACTCACTCGTTAATGAAATCGAATGTGAGGACGTCTATCAGGATATCTTTGATAACCTACATCTGTTTGATCTTTCTGATTACCCTCGCGATAGTAAATTTCCTGAGGACACAAATAAAAAGATTATTGGTACATTTAAGGACGAGATGAACTCAAGCGTCATCAAATACTTTATTGGATTGCGTAGCAAAATGTATGCCGTGTTGTTAGACAATAATAAAATAACAAAAAAAGCAAATGGTTTACCTCGTGATTTTGTTAAAAAGTTGATGGGATTTGATGATTACAAGTACACGCTTGACGGCAGCGTTAGTTATATAAGAGCAATGGCTATTAGAACAAATCATCATAAACTTGAAACAGATGTTATTATCAAACGCAGATTAAGTAATTTTGATGACAAACGTTATTGCGAAAATGGAGTAGATACGTTTGCACTTGGGTACCGTCGCGATGACAGATTTATACTTGATGATAGATCTGTACTTGACATTATATTTAACAGCTAGGGTATGAAATTTTATCTAAACTTTAGAAATAATGTTTGAAAATTTGACAGTGACAAATAGCATCAATAGCAAAATCAAATATCTAATGTTAGAGGGAAAACAGTTGACAGTTGAAATTAGCAATGAAATATCAGGAATATGTTTTAGTAATCGTGACAAGCTAAAACTTTCACTCATCAAATCTGATGAGTATTTCAATTATCTTGAAAAATTAAGCTGTGAGTTATGAAAGGGATTTAATAACTTTCATAATCCAATCAGTCAACAAAAGTATACTAAACTTACCATTGATCTCGATCGATCAAAAGTATATTTAATTGATAAAAAGTATCCTCTTAACAAACTGCAAATAAAAGATTTATTCGAATGTCGTCGTTGTGTGAGCTGTAGTAGAATAAAGTTCAGTCTTTGTTATCACAATGTTGAAATATTTCTAATATCTGTAGTTGAAACACTTATGATTGGCGATGAGGTCTAAACTTTAGAAATAATCTGACAAATAAAATTTTCTGTAAACTTCAGAAATAATACGACCTAACCTTGCGCTAGAAACCCAGTTGATCTACTGAGCCAAAATCAATAATGTGAAACCGCCTAGTCTCAATGATAGAAGTCACATAATGTAAACCTCCTAGGGTCTCTGGCTTAGAAATCTTATAAATTTTATCTAAACTTTATAAATAAACTTGGGATTATCTAAAGTGATGGTGGGATAGGAAAATAATTGTTCTATCACTGGCTATCACCTTGTCCCTAGTATGAAATAGGGTCTTTGAGTCAAAATCAATGATAGAAGCCTCGGAATGTGAAAATAAATGTTCTATCACTGGCTATCACCTGGTCCCTAGTATAAAATAGGGTCTTTGAGCCAGAAACCTTGTTTTCTCTTACTACTTCTATCCCTGTGTTTCAAGATACCCATCTGTCAATGTAAGTATTGAATAAACAGGAGGTTAAGATCACTGTAATAGAAGTCTCTATATCCAGCCAATTTGATGGTTAAAAAAAAAGTGGAAAATTTTTACCTGAATATCACCTGTAAGACATTTCTGAAACCAAAGAATTCAAACTGGAATAAACTGAGAACACTCTGCTGAAGTGCATGAAAATCTATGGAAAAATAAAGGCTATTTTAAATATATTAGTATACATTTTTTACTTACAGATTGTACTGATGCAATGGTACTTTAAACTTCATCTCCATGTTCACAACAGTGTTGGATATTATCACCTGAACCTTTGTTGTTGCAAAAGAGACAATTTTCACTTCCTGCAGATGCTGACATTTCATCAGAACCAAATTCACCATTTTTGTTTTTCAGTCCAGATTCTGTCAATTTGCCTGCTGTAACCTGGTCAGAATGCTGATGCAAGGTATCAAAAAATACCTTCACTACACCAGGATTATTACTGACAAATTCAATATGTGTTATGCTTCTTTGGGGCTCACACTTCAGAAAATTGAGGAAGCCATTGATCATTCCTCTTGCACATGTTGGGACAGGTGTATCATTTTTTCCTTCACCTAGAGAAATCAGAAATAAATTATTATATGTTTGCATGTGTGTCATTAGATTTAAAAAAGCATGCTGAACAACATGAAACTCACCCAAAATGTCTGTAGGGTATAAATTTATCAAACAGGCATGTAACAGTAAACAGCATGTATCCAATAATACAGGCAGGTTTCGCTTCAGGTACTGTATTCTCTAAATCTTTTGAGCAACAAACTCAAGCTCAAAATCCCTAAAGCAGATGTCAAGCTAGACCTGAAATTTGGGGAGAAGTGACTACTATATTTCAAGCATTTTTTCGTATATGAAAAAATAATTATTCTTTCAGAGTATGAAAATTTACATGTAAAAAAAATATCATTTTGGAGAGCTGACAGTGTATTAAAAATATAGGGTCCAGACCTAAACAATAGCATACCTATACCTGGTACTGCTGAAGAATAATGACCATCACATTAACTGTCCAATTGTCAACTTTGCTTGTGCTAAAAGCATATGACTGGTGGTCAGTTTCCAAAATAAACTTTTGTCCATACAAGTAGTGTTGGAATTTAGATATTCTGAAGATAATAGCCTAGAGAACGAATAATTGCATTCTGCAGTCAACAACTTCCTACAACCATATGCAACCGGAAATGAGTTTCCATCATACTCTTGCAATAGCACAGCCCCAAAACCTCTGTCAGTGTAACAAGATGAACTGGGTCATGGTCAGATTACAGTGAAGACACTAAGAATAATAACAAAAATAAAATGTTTATTGATATATGATTACAGATAGAAAACCATACACCAAACTCTTGCAAATGAATGCCAACATTGGAATTTTAACCTAATAATGCACACAGAGTTAAATGACTGATATAACAAAGAAAATGATACTGTTCCTAAGTGGAATGAATTGCAACTTTAAATGAATATCAACAATAATGAATGATTTGAAATTAAACAAAATTAAGCACAAAAATAAACAATGATTAATCACTCAAACAATGCTATGATCACATTTTTTTTCAGCAAATGAGGATGGCAATTCTCTCTCGGCGATAGACAATTTCCACATAAATAATGGCAATAATGACTTTCACTCAAATAGTGTACAGATGTAGATGTCACAGAGTTAGGCTGTGGTAACACATACCTACACCATAGGATCAGATTGTGAGACAATCCCAACAATCATGCTGCTTCAATTAGCCCTTTAGCGAGTCTAGGTCAATGTTCACAACCAGGAGTGAATCATTAGTCCTTTTTGCAAACTGGACTTCTACCACATGTTTAATCTCCAGGCTTGATATATTTGCTATCTACCAAGGTCAGATAGCTACAGCTGGTATCTTACAACATCGTTGCTGTATCACCATTTACCGTAGTTACCACTGTGTTTGTAAAGTTTACTGTTTTCCACTTCTTAACAGTACACAAAGTTACCACATTAATCGCTGTTGGATGATACTTTCTACAGTCCTTAATGACATGGCCTGGCTTGTTGCAGCTGTAGCAAAGGAGATCTTTATGCCTGAGAGTACCCTTATCTGCCCCCTGGGTTTTCCCTGTCACATGGAGATAATCATGGCTGGAATTACTAGCCCCTGGCCTTTCACCATTCTGAACATTTCATCTTTGAGGTGCCCCCTCAGTGCCCTTCCTTGGTTCGTTGATGCTGGGTCAGTCCCTTCTACCCCAGTTGGCTGGACAAGATTACACACTCCCGTAAAGCTTGGCCTTACAGTGCTTCTCAAATGCTGGATTGTCCCATATGTTATTGACCTTATTTTTAAAAATTTAGGCTACTCTTTTATCAGATTAGACACAGCTTTCTATGAATTATGTTTTCCTTAATTCAGGTGTCCAATGAATCAAGAAACAGCCAATCCACTGAAGATGCACTTCCAAGACAGTGATGTCTGCCATTATTACCACTTGGCTGGTTCACTCATGGTTTCAAACTGATTTTAAAAAGAAAATAACCCCAACACGGCAGTTAAAATCTTCATAATATATATTTTTAAAGTGTTTTCACAGATTCTATTCTTAAAACAAATTATTATTTTCATATGGATGTTTCAGTTTCAAGCACAAGATAGTCAGTTTTCATCATCAAATGACAGCTTGCAATATCTTACAGGAGAAAAGAGTTAATGGTAAGTCAGTGATAACTTGCAGGGGCAACAGTAATGGTCAATCAGCTATTAAAACACATGCCTGTGAATATGCAAAAGTTTGTTTGTTCATACAATTTATACAAACACCTGCTAATGCCATATGCAATACATTTCACCTGGAACTACAGCAGTACTTGGCTGGGTTGTCAGGGAACATTGGAAAAGCCATAAACTAAAACCACTCACAGCTGCCGACCCTAACTAGAACTTCTCAGTAAGGCAATCAATTTTTTTCCATAAGATAGACCAGTTTTCAGTAAGGTGTAACAAACTATCATGTACTACTATTGTCATGTTGGAAAGCATGCATTTAAAAAATTCAGAAGTGTGATTCAAAACTGATGCTGCAATGGTAGACGTTATGTTCACCTAAAATATTTGTAAGGTACACTTAGAGCTTAATTACCTCCAGTACAGTTTCATAAACTGCAGTTGTTCCACATCCCATGGAACTGAATGGCTTCTTGCTCTATCTCATTTTGATATAATACTTGACTTTTCTAAATTTCACGTGGTGATGGCAACCAATGATCTCTCCCACCATGAGACATACTCAAATCAATATGTCCAATAAACATAACCATTGCCCTTCCTGCTTTCTTCCCCCCAGAATCTGAATATTCTATTACATTCTTTGGTACTGACTAACAAGACTTTTTAAGAGGTTTACTGTCCATTTCATCTTGAACATATATTGTTTGCTGGATGACAGTTTTAAAAAATTCTATAAGCAACATCTTGATTATGCTGATGTTTTTGCATGAAATATATGTGCAGTTTAAAGTATCTGAGGTATTCCTGTAAAATTAGTCTGGTTCCCTGACCAACTCAACCGAATCTAATGTGAAACTTGGATCCGAATCAACACAGACAAGCCAGTATCCAGATTTTATTGCAACAATCACATTTCCATAATTTTTACATTTATTCCACGAGTCCATATTTTAAGGGACATTTCCATAAGATTTGCGGCCAAATTGTAAGGGTTAGTAGGTCTGTGTCACTCAGTCCACATCTATAAAATAAATGACTGGGCAAAGTAATTTTCCATTTGCTAATATTAGAAGGTCAATTTATATTATTTGGCAACTTAGTCACCCACCGTGACCTGGTAGTGTGACTTGTTATACTGAGGATCATTTAAATATGACTGTCCAGCACAGGGACCCAAGTTTTATAAAAGGGTCCCTTGAAAGGACTGGTGCTCAACTAGTTGAGAAGAATTTCCAAGAATTCCAGAAAAGACCATTTCTTCCTTACAACTGGTGTTGAAACCAACTGTGATATTCTTCAGTGATAAGATTGTCAAGAAGGTCACTGTGGTGGCCACTTTCAGTGTCAAATTGGCATCATTTTCAGTTAAGCCCAACTATACATAATGAAAAGTCTTTTAGTGACAGCCCCATGCTGATATAACCATCAAATCAGAAGAAGTTGCAATAACAAGATTTTCAAGATGGCCACTGTTGTGGCCATATATGATGTGCAAGTGGAACCATTTTCATTTAGGGCCAACTAGACCTCATAAAAAGTCTTTTGGTGAAAATACCATGTCAATATTAATTAATTAACAGATTTTAAAGATGGCTGCCTTGGTGGCCCTTTTTGGATGTCAGATCAGAACTGTTTTTAATCTGGACAAACTAGACATTATAAGAAGCCATTCTTTGAAAAATCCCATGTTGATAGGACCACCCATTCTGGAGGACTAACAATAACAAGATTTTCAAGATGGCCACTATGACACTCAAACTTGAAGTCCAAGCAGCACCATTTTCATTTTCAACCAACTAGACCATGTGGTTCATGGCAATCCTCCAAATAGTTTAGGAGAAGTAGCAATAACAGATGAATGTTGTACAACAAGTTTTCCCATAAGCTCTCCAGGTCTAAAAGTTCTGTGACTTAAATTAAAGTTAGAACTGTACAAAGTTTTGTACCCTGAATTAGAGTTTCTTGTTCAGAAAGTTTAGAGCAAACAGGGCTATATGTTTAGCTTGATAAGGCCAAAAAATGAGCAATAGAAAAGAGTCTGAAGCAACAAGCTTTGTAAAATTCAACAAATAATTTATTTCCCCTGAATACAAAGTGAAAATAAAAAATAAAAAACTTACAGTATTGCAAATTAAATCCCAAATCAATCCTGGAATTACAGAAACAAGTCCTAATAATACAAGTTCTAAATAAACTTTAGTAAAAATCCAAATTAAATCCAATGCTGAAGGTGTTGATGTGAAATGGCTTGTAAAGTGTTGACATGCCAACAGTCTTTTGTTGGATCACAATAATACAATCTGAGAATTAAATCCCTATTTGAAATTTCACTATAAATTCAAGTCTCTATTTCCAAGAATGTTATCAGAGCACTTTTGTATTTGCAGTGAAGAAATAATTTGAATAATTAAAATTCCAGCCCAAATGAACTACTGGTCACAACAGTAATACAAACTGACTCTGCTAGATCTTAAAGCATGAACGAACAATTTTTCTAGTGACGAGATTATATAGTCCTCTACTTGACATCACATCACAATTAGCATTTGCTAATAAAAACCATTACCTAATGGAAAATAACCTTCTACAAAATAAAATATTAGTTATAATTAGAAATCAATTACTAAAATTAAAATAAAAAATGTAGTTGTAGTAAACAACAGGTAGACCCAGCAATTCATGAGGAATTTCCAAAGTTCTAAACTCAGATTGAGATAAACATGCTGTTTATGAAACTAAAATCAATGATTCACATCAGGCAGAAAATAAACTTGATTTTGGACAAGGTTAAGTCCAACATACAAAGTTACATTACAATAGTATGCAATGAAATTTAAAAAAAAAAATAAAAAACCCTAAAAAACAAAGAATGCAAAATTAAATATATGTAACAAAATCCAAATTATCAGCAAAGTTACTGGAGTGTGAAAAGATCATTTGGATCCCCATTTTCTTGTGACGAACAGTACATTCCATGTTGAATATACCCATCAAGTTCCATGTAACAGCAGTGTATTAGTGGCCTATGCCAACAGTAACAACACAATTAAAACTGATATCTCTGTCTTACTTATGCTTTTTAGGTGAGACCAAAATTATCATATCATCTGTAGTTTTTTGTACATCATTAAATTGTAAAAGTAATAGTCATTGTTTCGGGGTGTCCTTCCTTATAAAGTACAAATGTAATTTATATTTTATGGTCCATTAATATACTGTCCATAAGTTTTTCAAATTAAGGAACTGAAATTTGACAAGTGACTGGTTATTAAATTTTTTGCTTCACAAAGTCTAAACTGAAAAAGACTCCCTAGAAGGGACTGATGCTCTACTGGCCAAAAAAATTCCCAGGAATCCAAGATAAGAATGTTATCTTCAGTCCTTTTATTCTTTTCAAGTGTTCAGTACTGAAACCAACTTACTCTGATATTTTTGAGAAACTCGAACATATGAAAACCCCATGTCGATATCACTCATCATAATAGGCAGAGAACGAATAATATGATTCTGAAGATATCTGCTTGGTGGCCATATTGGATGTCCAAGAGACACTATTTCAGGAGCAACTAGACATCCAAAAAGGTCATTTAGTGAACACCTCATGTCTGAATGATTATCCAATCAGGGGGAAAAACAATAAAATTTTCCTTATAATGGTCAATGTGACTTGTTAGCTTGTTTTTCTTAAGTAATTTAATTTTTTTTTTAATCTTAAGCAACAGTAGCCATATCTGATGGCAAATTGGCATCACTGTTATCAAAATGAAAGCCCCGCATTCTGTAATGCATTCTGTTAAATGTTGCCATATTCTGTTCAATGGTTTTTGTGAGCTGTTTAAATGGTATTTTATTGTTAGTAACAGTGGCCATATTAACTTGTATGGTTTGGTTTGGTTTGGTTTTGGTTGGGTACTTTATGGCACAGCAACACATGTAGGTTATCTAGTACCAACGCGATTGCAGTAAACTGCCTTGCCCAAGGCGGCACCACGGCAGCTGAACCAAGCTGGTCCGATGGTAGGATTCAGAATCTGCACTCTTTCAGTTGTAAGTCATGGCTTGCTAAGCACCAAGTCACCATAACTCTCAAAATGGCAGATCAGCATCAGTTATGCAACACTTGAAAGCCCTCACTGCCAAGAATGCTTTCTGTCAGATTTAATCAAATTCAGTTGAGGAGATTTTGAGAAGTAATTTAAAGGCTTTTCTATTGTAAGTAATGGCATCCATATTTGATGGTGTGTCAGCATCACCTATACAAAATTTAACAATGAAGGCTGTCAAATGTGGGCAAATTTTCTGTCGGGTAGTTTCTGAGAAAAAGTCATTTGATGGTTTTTTAATTTTAGCAACAGTGGCCACAAATGATGTGGTATTAGCATCTTTTGAACAAATTTCAAATACCTTAAAGCCTGGAATTTTCATCAAATGTGGTCAAATTCTGTCAAATGGCTTTTGAAAAGTTGTTTAAAGGCTTTACTGATTTGTATTAACGGCAACCACATCTGACAGCAGATAGGTATCATTTGAACAAAATCCAAAAGACATTCATATCAGGATGCCTTCCTTCAAAATTGGTCAAATTCTGCTGCATGAATTTTGAGGAAAAGTCATACAGTTTTTCTATTTTTTTTTAATGGCAACCATACTTGGTAGTGGAATGGCATCATTTCTACAAATTCCAAAGAGCTTCATGTCAGGATGCTTTCTGTCAACTTTGGATAAATTCTGTTGAGTGGTCTTTGAGAACTTGTAACAACAGATGTGAATGGACCATGCATGATGCACAACACTGACACTGTAAACTGGACAAGGACCATACCATAAGCCCACTAATAGCATTATAGTCCCGTAAGAAAAAAATAATAAGAGCCCAATATATCAATAGCTGGATATATTTGAGCATTTAGTTAGTGTAGCTGCTTCACTATAATTTTTTTTTTCAACAAGTGTCCCTCAAAGGACTGATAAAAATTACAGGAATTTAATATATAACCATTTCTTTCCTTTAACTACTGTGTGTTGAAATTGGCTCTGATATTCTTTAGCAACAACAAAATTTTCAAATTAGCTGCTGTGGTAGACATATTGGCTGTCAGATCAACACCATTTTCATTTAGGACCAAGTAGATGTAACTAGAAGTCTTTTGGTGAAAACTTTATGTCAAAATGACCATCCATTCATGGGAGTACCAACAGTACAATTTTCAAGACAGCTATCATGGCAGCATTACTGGAGGTATGACTGGCACCATTTTCATTTAGAACCAACTAGGTATCATAAGAAGTTTAATGGTGAAAACCTCCTGTTGGTGTACTCATTTATTTGGGATGAGTTGTGATAATATTATCAAGATGAGCACCATAGTGGCCATATTAAAAATCAGTATCCACAATTTTCAGTTAGGATCAACCAGATACCACAAGACTCTTCTGAAGAAAACCCATTGTCATAATTACTTCCATTTTAAAGAGTAGCAATAAGATTTTCATGATTGCCATCATGGTTGCCATACTGGACATTGGATGAGCACAATTTAAATTTAAGGCCAACAAGACACCATTAAAACTCTTCTGCTGAAAACCCCATGTTGATAATTTAATTGACTTTCCATTTTACGTAATAATAACAACATTTTCAAGACGGCTGCTCCCCTTGAATGAACGGATATATCAATGAGGTTTTTATTAAAAGAGTTTTTAGGATGTCTGGGTTGGTCCTAAATGAAAATGGTGTGGCTTAGATATCCAGTATGGCCTCTACAGTTGCCATCTTGAAAATCACTACTATTCCTTCATAATGAATCAGCATGCATCACAGACATTCAGAACCAACAAGACATCAAAAGAAGTTGTAAAGTGAAAACTCCATGCTGATAATGATCAATTCTGGAGTAGGAGTGATTTTCAGGATGGCAACTGCAGCGGCCATACTGAATGTCTGAACTACCCCCTTTTCATTCAAGACCTAGCAGACATTCTAAGAAGGCTTTAACTAAAAACTGTTTTGATATGACCATTCATTTGGGCGGAGTAGTAATAACAAGATTCTTAAGATGGCCACTGTGGTGGCCTTATTGGATAGGTGAAGGGCACCATTTTTATTTAGGACTGAATAGAAATTAAAAGCACTCTTCTGGTGAAAACTCCATGTCAATACGGGTTTCCATTAAGGAGTAGCTATAACAAAATTTGCAAGATGGTTTCCATGGTGCCGATACTGGATATCATATCAGCACCATTTTTATTTAGTACTAACTAGAGATCACAGGAAGTCTTCTGGTGAAAACTCTCATGTCAATACGACTTTCCATTATGAAGGAGTAGCTATAATAAGACATTTAAGATTACTGCTGTGGCCACATTGGATGTGCAAGCAGCACCATTTTTGTTCAGGACCAACCAGACCATGGGATGAATGTGTTTGACAACGGATGACAGACCATCCCATAAAGTCTTGAAGTATGTGTGTAGTAAATTGAAAAGCTGCATTTTCCAAGATCTCAAGGACAATATTAAAAGGAAACGAAGACACCAGTGAGCTTCACATAATTAGGTGGCAATTATTTCCAGTGGATTTGGTTTGGTTTGATGGTTATTAGTCCAGAATTATACACACTGACTCACCATAGCTATTTCCTACTATAGTCACCTCTTACAACATGTGGTGTACAGGGTGTTCAGGGAGGGTTAGTACCTCTGGCGGGGCAGCAGTCGTACTCCCATGGGGTAGCTAGTCCACCTTTGTCACTCAACTCTCACCTGTGGCTCCCAGTAGCTGTAGCATGTGCAGCGGCCACACCACGAGCAACGGCTTCAACTGGCCAGCAAAACCAGGTTGAGGGTAGCCGTCGAGTCTCAAACCCTCGGTGATCTAGGTTTGTCTACCTAAGCATGTGAAGACTGGACCCGGCGGACTGCACGGAGGAACCACCAGCTGGTCAATGGGCAGAAAGGTGGTTACAGCAAGCGACGTGGAACGCGACTAGGGCACAGTGAGACACCTTAGACACTGCTGGCCATCCACTGCATCCCCCCTATCTCCAGCCGTCTCGACTCGTCTTGTCACTGGACCCAGATATGCGGGGACGAGACAGTGAGGTCGACGAGTGCGCAACTCCTCCTCACTGAAATCCAATTCTCACGCGCAAGTCATGACTTCACCAGATCACTATCCCATTCCATCATCCTGCAAGTCCTGTGGCGACGGGGAAGTGGCGAAGCGGCAGATGTGGATTCACTGGCAGCCGTAGTAACAACCCTGCATGCAGGCAGCTCAGGCCACAGGGTCGTCTTCCTGTGACCGAAGCAGCATGGGAGTTCGGCAGCCACCTGAGCGTCCGAGCAGCCCTCTTCAGGACTACACTGCTCGCCTGCACAGCAAGAGGAAGGGACTAGAAAAGGTGTCCTAAACATTGTCTACTTCATCTCACCCTGGCCAGCTTACCACGGCTGGCGGGGATCCCACTCCAGTGGTAAGAAAACAAAGTAACAGATCAAGGTGACAACTCTCACCTTAGGCGCATGGAATGTGCGCACACTCATGGATTGTGCCGGGACTGAAAGGCCTGAAAGACGGACTGCTTTGATTGCCAGACAGCTGAACAGGTACAAAGTCCAGATTGCAGCACTCAGCGAGACCTGATTTGCCGACGAAGGTCAACTGTCAGAGGTAAATGTAGGCTACACCTTCTTTTGGATTGGACGCAGCAAGGAAGAATGTCGCGAGGCTGGAGTTGGGTTTGCCATCAAGTCCAACCTGGTCAACAAGACAGTCGGCCCACCTAAAGGCATCAATGATCGTCTGATGACTGTTCGACTGCCGCTCCCAAGAAAGCAATATGCCACACTAGTCAGCGCCTACGCCCCAACACTGACAAACCCTGATGAGATCAAGGACAAGTTCTACGATGAACTGAGATCCACTATTGCTGCCGTGCCCAGAAGAGATAAACCCATCATCCTTGGTGACTTTAACGCCCAGTTTGGTGCAGATCACACCTCATGGGAAGGAGTGCTGGGAAAAAATGGGATTGGCAGCTGTATCAGCAATGGCCTCCTACTGCTGGAACCTTGTGCAGCACATGAACTGCTCATCACTAACTCTGTCTTCCGCCTACCACTTCGCAACAAGACGTCATGGATGCAACCACGCTCCAAGCACTGGCATCTGCTCGACTACATCATAGTGCGACAGAAAGACAGGCAGGATGTCAGAGTGACGAAGGCTATGTGTGGAGCTGAGTGCTGGACTGACCACTGGCTGATCATCTCCAAACTTAACATCAGGATACAGCCTCCTAGACGTCCTCAAGGAAGCAAGACGCTGAAGCAACTGAACGTCTCCAAGCTGAAAAATGATTCAGTGAAGCAGTCCCTTGCAGACCAACTAGACAACAAGCTGGAAGCCATCACTCTAGGCTCGCATGATGTAGAGTCTGAT
>JAECUM010033458.1:0-5000 GCA_016617855.1 Megalonaias nervosa
CATCAGAGGTGCCTCGTTGTCGACCAGACTACACCTACGTAAAGGAAATATATCTTTGCTACAAAATTCATCACGAGAACAACTGCAATTGGGAACAAGCTCGAACTGTTTGCGAATCAGAGGGAAGCGATTTGATTGTGGTGGACAATAGGCCCCTTATGGAATTTCTATACCATACTCTCGATAACGATGTCACCAACAGTAAGTCATTCTTTCTCTCTGTCTGTTTGTTAGTCCATTGTAGGGATTTTGATGACTTGTCATATAATATATATTCTCAAAGATTCATGACTTACATTCAAATTACTTGTGATGGAATTAAGTTACTATTCAGTTGAAAGAAATTATTAAGCTTTAAAAACATGTCTTTATGGGCTTTTTTGGTTAAGTATAATTTAAGTTTCTTTTCCCCTTAAGTTAAAGACAATAGATATCGCTGATTTGAGATTGTTTGATACTATCACATGATATTGACATTTGTTAGCGTCAGAACGTAAAGGGATATATAAGTATCGTACGACATATTCTGATTTCTTGGCGTCAAAACAAGACATATGTGTAAATATTATACTGAATACAGCGATACTTTCTCACGAAACGTCAAGACATGTAAATATCGTATACCATACCGTTATTTGTCAGTGTCAGAACGTCAATACATGCAACTGCATATATGATATACTGTGACTATTTAGTGTCAGAATATCAAGACATACGTATCAAGGTCGTATGATATCCTGTGACTTTTTAGCGTTTGAACGTCAAGACATAAATATAAATATCGCACGACATATTCTGACTTATTTGCGCCAAAACATCCCGATGGAAATCAAACACATATGCAGCTCTCTGGATTACTATCATCTTAAGAGTACCGTGGGCATTCAAATCCATACAGATCGTTTAGCACCCTTTTTAAAGTTAGATTTAACTGGCATATTACTAAAAATGGTGACCTTTCTGGTGGCCTTATTGGTTATTAGAGAGTCCAAATCAGATGCGGGATGTTACGGGTTCAAGCCCACGACGAGTCATACCAAAGACAGCATTAAGAGGTTAATGTTATTACTGGTCGGCCTGTTGTCAGGATAATGTGACTTGGTGGGACATGACGCTACATGTCTGCGGCATGATGCCCCATTGCGAGACATCACTATAAACTGTAACACTGCAGACATCGTAGCGATATGGCTGACAAACTGTTAAAGCTAAGTTAAAAATCCAAATCCGCGCGTACACACACACACACACACACACACACACAAACACACACACACTCTCTCTCTCTCTCTCTCTCTCTCTCTCTCTCTCTCTCTCTCTCTCTCTCTTACTGGTAAAGTTTATGCCCAGAGAGACTCCTCTGAAACGGCTAAATATGTGGATGTTATTCGTCGTTGGTGTCCTTGTTGGTACATATTTAATGTCAACTTTTACTCGTACACTTCCACGTGTTGCCCTTAAACTTTATATAGCAGAAGAAGACTTTTGGATCTGATCACAGATGGCAATTGTTAATAGCTTTTCGCATCGACTTTTGAGGACTAAGAGAAGGTAATGTGCTATGCATATTTAATTTATATTGTGTGCTTAACTTTTGTCCATAATTGTAAGATGTAAACAGAACTAATCAACTGTAAGTTGCAAACATATGATTTAACTGACGAGAAATTCTTATCTTTTCCTAAGTGATCTTATAAAAAGAAAGGGCACGTAATTTCTGTTTGCTACAGGCTCAAAAAAGCAGCAAAACAAAGACAGAGTTATTCCAAATGTTCTTATTTCAAAAAGGTCAAGGTCACGGTTTGTTATTGAAAGCACTAAACGTGTTGGGTCACACAAATCCCAGTCTGATTCTATTTTGAGACTTATGAACTATCCATGTCAGAAGTTTCTGTATCACTTATTGTTGATTCTGCCTAATCTATCCCTATTAAAATATTAATGGACACGTGATCTTCTCAGAGTCTGTTCTTATCAGATACTTTGCCTTCGTCTGAGAAGTCTTCTACACGTGAAAGTGTTCTTTATCAGGGAGTAGGGTGTGACTTTGTTAATGTTCCTTTCCAGAGTTAGTTTCCTGACCCGAAACTGTTGGAGTAGTGACTTCTGTACCTTATTACTAGCAATGACGGAGCAGGGGATAAGGCCATGGTTCAGCTACTAGTAACTGACAGGCCCTGTTTGGATAAACAAATAATTGATTCCTGTATTAGGTGAGTCTGTGTGAATCAATTGAAGATCACAATTTGCACTTGTGTTCAGATATTATTCGCGAGGAAGTATTAATTTAATTAAAAAAATTCATTGGAATTACTGAAGTGCTCATTCACTTTTGGATTTATACGTACTACTTTGAATTACGGTGAACTCATTCAAAAATATTCTTGATTGCATACTTGTGTTATATCAGGTCATTCAATAATATTGGAATTCAGTCGGAACATTCTATATTTTTTGGACTTGCGTTAGGACATTTAGGATTATTTGGGATTCAATTCTCAATACTGTAAGTGTCTCTTAAATTTTCACTGTGATAAAGAGAAAAGAAACTGCTTGTTGATTTTACATAAATTGTTGGTTTCACATTCTTTCTGTTTCATATTTTAAAACCCAGAGTGGTAATAGATGGTATAGACATTTGAAAAAGTGGACAGGGTTTCTTTCTGGCATATTTAAAATCGTTTTGAATCTCAAAGCATGTATCAGATTATTCCCCAATTTCGAGGTCTCGATCCTAGGACCATATTCAGAAAGAGCGCATGCGTTATCTGGAATTTTTGTCGATCAAACTCGCAGCATAATAAGATGTCTATACTTAAATGTTTTAAATCAATGTAAATAAATTGAAAATTTTAATAACAGGCAAAGTTTCAAGATGAAAATGTTGCAAAAGTATCAGTGACTGAGGATGTTATTATAAGTGATGAATTCAGCCGGTATAAATACTATTCCTTTGTTTTGGAATATTTCTGGTCAGAATGATTTCTGATTTTCAGTGAATAAAGAACATCTGGAAGTTTGAAAAAGTACCCCAAACGCTTTGAAAAACAGTGAAAACATGGTTGCTTTAAGTCAAAAATGGACTAAACTCTATTCCAGCGATTACTGTTTGCTGTGAAATGCCATCTTGAAAATGATTTGCAGGTACCTACTGACAGCTTCATCCTACTTTGATAAATCAGGAAGATTGTGACAGCAGAAAGGAGAAGTTGAATGCAGAAGTTGCCTGTGTTATGGATTAATTTAGCACAGGAGACAAGTTTTGAGGGCAAGAACATATTTTTCAGATGCTGACAAAGAAACAGACTTATTTTATTTGGCTCTGTCAATCATCAATATAAATGAGCATGTTCAGTAGATTCCGTTGTCTTGACAGCCAGGAGAGAAGTTATGGCTAACGGTTGGAATGTTCGACACAAACGAAGAACACGAGAAGAATCAAAAGCAAGACCAATTTAGTACATGTCATCAAAACTACCTTCAGGGGTCCTACATTAGTTGCTAACATCTTCGTCGTTTTATCTTATTCACCACTTAAAACGGTGGTCCGGCACATTATCATCGCAAAAGCTCATAAGATTAGGCGCTCCGCTCACCTTTAGACTAAAATGTACATAAGAATCGTGACAATCAGCAGCTTTCACAGGTTTTTATAGCTTCCTCTAATAAGATAATATATGCGTCTTGCGAGGTAAGGGAACATTTTTTGGGAAAATTATTTATTAAAAATGCATAATCCAGCCTGTTTTAATTCTAAAATCCCCGAAACTACAATAAAATTTGTAAAGTAGTTCACATGTATATGACTCAACTGGTTTCGCCAGGCTATTGTTTCATTTTATAATAATATATTCACCAGAAAGCAAACTCAAAAACATTATAACCCCCCATCAGTAGTTGGTAATGAAAACTATGTTACTATTAAGTAGTAACAAAATATTGTTGCGAATCCAGATATTCTAGGTCATCAAACTATTGTTGGTAAGCAGATGGATAAATTGTTTCAGGAGAAAGTTTTTTCCTCCATCCAAGTATGATGTGATGGAATCTCTACAATATGTGTTCCAGAGAGTCTTGTATGAGTTAACTCTGCTCCTGTAGATTGAGAGGCCAGTACCGCACAGAAAAGGTTCCATTGGGTTGAAAATAGTTTTTTATTTTTTTCTCTTTACTCGCCATTTATAGTAGTAACCAAATTATAATGACAGCAGTTTCCAAGAGAGAGAAAGCTTGGTCTCAATAGTTATATAAAACTGTGGTGTAGATAACAAACACATGAAAGTCTTTTGATATTTTTAACTGTATTTTCAGAAGATGAAGGGCGTGAAAACCATGAATTGTTAGCCATATTTTGATGCAGCTAATGCTCCACACATACTACATGCATGTGAAAAAGCATTCTGTACTCGCTTAGAAGTAGAGCCCAACTGTGACCAACATAGAACCTGATCTCCTGTCGGATAATGCGCCGGAAGATCATGAGTCTGCTGTTTATTCTACTGATTACGAATAACACATCAAGGTCTATGCAGTTTGCAGTTGGACCTGACTTAAAAACGAGTAAAGACGGTAGTTGACACATAATGTTGATATAGCGCAAGACCATCTAGATTATGTACCGGTTTTACAAAGCGCTCATAGCTCGGTACCACGAAAAATTTTGTTCTGCGGTATTTCTGAAGATACCTCGATACGTACTATGGTATACCACAGTTATATTAGTGACCAAGAATTTACTGTTTTTGGCATTGGCCTGGCAATTTTCGTATATTTTCGTCTATCGATAACTGGAAAAATACATTGATCTGATATTTAACAAAAAAACCCTATAATATATCCATTATGTTATCTGAAAAAATAATAATTATTATCCTGAGGCAAAGAAAATAAAGTAGCTAAAAAAAACATCGCAGCCGGCACCCCCACCCCATCCCAGAAAATTGAATGATCAGTACCTTAAAGCAGATGCATTTGCTATGTGTGTGTGTTAATTGTTGAAT
>JAECUM010033458.1:7500-34943 GCA_016617855.1 Megalonaias nervosa
TGACTATCAGTGACTGAGTTAATACATGTATCTCGCAGATCGCTAGCAGCGATATGCCTATATTTCATGATGTGCATGGGTACTTTACCTTTCGGATAGTGCATGTTGTTTTTACTACTTATAAGAAACATATTGCTATGCACAGGCACAGTGATCGCCGAGATCTTGTCAGGAGGTGTCTACATTAGTCAACTTACTACAGCCATAGGGCTGAAAGGACTGGCAGCATATCATACAAAGATGACAGCGTGGCAGCACAGGGCAGGCAATGTGACACGATAGAGCTGGGAATGTGGCAACAACCTACATAGTGTGGCAGGTTAGCTATTAAATGTAGCAGCATAGCTAGCAATGTGACAACGCAGCTGGTAGTGTGGCAGCGTAATTTGTATCAGTATAAGTTCATTCAAGGATCTGAATTCCGAACTGTAGAAAAAGGCATTGGATTCTGAATTCTGATCATAAGCACATATGGTTATACAAAGCGTACCATTTTTATATCATATGGTTATACAAACCGTACACATTCATTTCTTCTTAGATGTTCACAGTATGGTGGTTTCATATCATTTGACGAATGCTTGATATTTCTTCACAAGTTCACAATAGTCTAGTTAAGACTGTTGAATTGTCATAGGGTGTAAGGCAAATCATTATTAGGGTCTACGTATTTATTTGGCGTTATCTCTCATTCACTCGAGACTGAGCATGCGCGAGGAGTGGGCATCGTTATGTCCAAAGTATCAGCGGCAGCACTCACAAACTGGAAGCCTGTCAGTGACCGAATCATCGCAGCCCGATTCCAAACAAGCCTCACGAAGATCACCGTGGTGCAAGCATATGCCCCCATCGAGGACGCCGAGGACACCGCCAAAGATGCTTTTTATGAGCAGCTCCAAGAAACATTGGACGATTCCCCGCGACACGACCTCGTACTTGTTTGCGGCGACTTTAACGCTAAGATCGGTAGTCAACGCCGTGGATTTGAGCACGCAATCGGGCCGCACGGATAGGCGGATGCGACAAATGACAATAGCGACCGACTTATCTCTTTTTGCGCAGCAAACGGCTTGTCAATTGGGAACACCTTCTTCGATAATAAGCAGATCCACAAGAAAACGTGGCGGTCTCCCGACGGACGTACACTCAACGAGATCGATCATGTCTGCATTAGCAAGCGGTGGAGATCGTCGCTGCTGGACGTGCGAGTGCGCAGAGGAGCTGACGTTGGGTCTGACCACTATCTACTCGCCGCCATGTGTCGACTCCGTCTGAAGCGCCAACAGGTGCAGCAAAAGCGGCCACGTCCCTTCGCAGTGGAAAAGCTTAAAGATTGTGCAACCATAGAACGGTTTCAAATCGAGTTACGAAATCGGTTTAGCCCGCTGGCCATAGAGCTGGATGTCGAAGGGAGCTGGTAAAGATTCAAGGACGCGGTAATTGGTAGCGCCGAGGCCAGTGTTGGGAGGAGACGAGGAACGTATAAGGAGCGATGGATTCAGGAACGGTCTTGGGAATTGATCGACGAAAGGAGGAAGATGCGGCAGAAATGTGACCAGGCAAGGACAGAGCAAGAACGACTGGAGGCATCGGAGGCCTATCGAGAATCAGATCGGAAAGTGAAGAGAAGCTGTAGGCGAGACAAGCGAGAGTGGCTAGACCAGAAGAGCCAAGAAGCACAGGAAGCGGCTGAGAAAAATGACACAAAGACGCTCTACCGCATCGTTCACGACCTCAACGGAGCGAAGAGTGGACACGGAGCCCCTATCAAGGACAAAAATGGAAAGCCGTGTCTAACCAAAGAAGAACAAGACGCTCGATGGGTTGAACACTTCAAGGAAACGCTAAATCAGCCTACCCCAGAAACTACCTTCACTTTTGATCTACCCGACCCAGCAAACAACCTGGCCGTGCGGACGGAAGAAATATCAACAGCAGAGACTGAGATGGCGGTACGGCTCCTAAAGAATAACAAAGCGCCTGCCCTGGATATGGTGTCTGCAGAAATGCTCAAGCACGGTGGACAGTGTCTCGTCAACGAACTGACAGATATTCTAAACTCATGTTGGTTGACGACACGAGTACCCGAAGAGTACCCCCCCCCCCGCGCTTGACATCACAAGGATCAAAAAGAAATGCCGCAGAACACCTGTACTTCAAGGCTGACAATTTTTGACTCTATGAAATGCGACCGCGTGTGGATTTTATGCCAGTCCAATGCATAAATTATTTTATTTTTAAATATATTAACAGTTCTGTTGGAAATTGATTAGCTTTATCCATAACAGAAAGAGACTTGCTTGAAAATTGATTGTGTGACACCAGGTGCAGTATTTATGATTGGAGACTTGTAAACTACACAATGGAATAAACTAGAAGGGACTGTTCCGTTGTCGGCACGCCCCGTTTGTTGTTGCCATGGTGGTAAATGTGATGCAAAGTTACAGGTGAAATATGGCTTAACACCATGACTTGACTGGCCAAAGGTGGCGTAGTAAAATAGTTCCCTGTATTAGGTGATTGAATAGTAAAGTTTTACGGCATGAAATGTTGACGGTACGTTACGAAAGTTAATGAAGAGAACCATTCAGTTGTGCAGTTGATTGACATTTGGGAAGTTGTGAGATCTGTGGTCTTGTATTAATTAGAGTAAAATTATTTATAGAATGGACACGTTGGACTTTCTAGTTTACAACAGTAGTTGTATAGAGGTTTTTGGAATGGGGGAAACGTATGTCTCCTAGCGGAATCGCGCCAGGGTTTGACATCGTTCGGTCAAGTAACCCCTTTGATTGCTACAGTATGTACGTTATGTATGTATGTATGGTATGTATGCATGTATGTATGCATTTAATCCTTTTACTTGAATTCGCGCTATAATTCGGATTGTGCAAATTCTGCATGTGTTTGAGAGAGAGAGAGAGAGAGAGAGAGAGAGAGAGAGAGAGAGAGAGAGAACTTTTCATTGATTTGGTTGTCTTATTCTTGCTTTCGTGCAATTTGGAATCGGTGAAAGGATTTGGTTTCGGTTTTGCGGTATTTTACGATACAGCAACAAATTCAACGTTATATCATTTTGAGGCAAGTAAAGTGAATCGCCCAAGAACACACCACCGTATCCGGTCGGAGCTGATCCGAGACTGAGATTCTAATCGCAGCCTTCTCATCATGTGTCAGAAGCCTGGCACGGATATAGTGTGTTGTTTGGAATTGGTGGGAGCAGAATGTTGTATGTACGGGTATGTATTACTTCGGATATTACCTTTGAATCTTATCAAGAGGTTCAGTACTTAGTCCTCTATAATTACTTTTCAATTGATCTAGCATTCATCACTTTGTCCCAACTCCGTGGTAGGCTTTACCACTGAAACATTGACCTGAATGAAACAGTTACGCTTAGATATCCTTGCCAAAGTCCATTTCGGTAGCATATCATGAATTTGTGTTCCTTTTTTGTTTTGCTCTCTCTTTCTATTTGTGTGACTTGTATTTGAAAAATTTCCTGCAGAAGCTTCGGTGTGGATTACATTCCCGAATTAAAAACCGTTTTGTGTTCGTCAGGCACCAAAATACATCTTCATATATACATTAATCCATATCAGCTTAAATGCACTTTAATTTTAAGACAAATGGTTTAGTATCCATGGTTCTCCATATTTCTCTTATTGTAATGAAAAAAAATTGACATAAACTCAAAGGTATTCAAAATGATTTTAGGATAGCAGATATTTGAAACAATGCAGAACACGGAAGCATACCGTAACTTAAGCGAGCGTCATCTCTCTGCGTTTGCTACAAAAAAATAATATTTCTTTTACTATGGAAATATATGTTATTTCTTTTTTTTTCTTCGGCAAACTAAGTTTAGGCAAAACGCCTTTGTCATCTAAAATATACAAGAGTGATATTTATGTCCAGCACGGTGATAAAGGTTACTGACCAAAGCTTACGCAGCCAGCACGGAATGTAATTTCCAATTAGTATAATGTCCACGAAAATTCGAGAGCTTCTCCTTGAAGCATTTCAAGTACCAGATTTAAAGAGGAAGAATCTTGAAACACGATTACAAGGATTCTGATAAATATCGCATTTCCACTTTTGGTAAATAAGATTCTGAGATTATATCACGAACGACACGTGAAAGTCAGTTTTTTTTCTCTATCTTCAAATAGCTCGATGACTACATGTTGCCTAGTTGTCTAGACTATTACCTTTTAGGGTGTATTTCATTTATATGTAACATTCACATTTAAGATCTAAATAACTAGTGAAATAGTTCATTTCTTCCTACAGTCGTCCTTCCCATCTTTCTCTGATTGTTAGTATTCAAGATCATCCATGTAGATTTTTTTTTTGTCCAGCACGTTAATCAATAACTCATTAGCTGCTCCACTAATTAGATTGCACTTTTAATTTCTTATTTTTTGAAGGAAAATGAAGTAATAATGTACATTGGTGCTTGAGTCCAGCTTCAAATAATAAAATTAAGTTTAATTAAATGCTATTCTATGGATCACTTATATACTAGATATGAATCGATATATGATTTTTTTTAATGGTCATAATTTGAAGAATTATATTCATTTGATCCTTTCAAACAAAATGCACGACGGAATGTATGGTTCCAAAGATTAATATATGGGCATCTTTCATTACCAAGACACAAATACCTTACTTTTAGTTCTTCACAAAACTTCCTCGTCACATTAATGTATAATTTATGAATTTTTATTGACATTTTAAAACTGGATTATCATGCTTACAGTACCTGCAGATGGCAGATTAGAAACTGGGATATACGTGTGATACTATGCACTACTTATCTCCAGGTTACCATTTCCATTTCAAATGTGGTATAATCTCCAAAAAAAGTTTCGTGTTTTGATCGTCTGCTGAATATAATTGGCAAATAAATGTACTGCCACAATATCGTCGAATTTTAGAAAGTGGTTGGTTTAGTTGCCACGGTGTCATCGAACTGTTAGATAATGGTCGATTTAGTTGTAACAGTGACATCGAATTATTAGATAATGATTGGTTTAGTTGCCAGTTTCGTCCAATTATTAGATAATGGTAGATATAGTTGCCACAGTGCCATCGAATTATTAGATAATGGTCGATTTAGTTATCAACTATTATTGTTATGAGTTTTCAAAAATATCATTTAAATAAACTCTGCGTTATGTATATTTAATTTAATTGCACATCCCCACTTTACAAACAAATTCAAGTTTTGATGTTACTAAGAATCTTAGGTTAGTGCCCCCTTTTAGAGAAAAAGGAGTAGACAAATATTTTCCTCATTTTGAAAAAATTGCTGAAAATATGAAATGGCCAAGAGAGCATTGGACTCTATTATTACAGAGTGCACTTTTTGGTAAAGCCCGAGACATCTGTTGATCCCTGTCAGTACAGCAAAGTGCCGACTATGATCTGGTTAAGGGATGCATCTTAAAGGGTTATGAGTTAGTCCCTGAGGCTAATCGAGAAAAATTCATTAACTATAAAAAAAAAGCTGGACAAACTCATGTCCAATTTGCAAGAGAAAAAGAGCAGGCATTTGATAGGTAGTGCTTAGCCAAGAAAGTTGATCAAGATTAAGAAAATCTATGACAACTCCTATTACTTGAAGAGTTCAAGAATTACGTCCATAGTGACGTTAAGACTCATCTTGATGAGCATAAGGTCGAAACTTTAGAAAATGCTGCTCGTACTGCTGACGAGTATTCCTTAGCTCATAAAGTTTCTTTTGTAAGCAAGTCTTCCGCTCAGCAGTTGTCTGGTAAAAAATATTTCAGCCTAATACGAGCCCTTCCAAATTTCAATCTGGCACAACTTTTAGAAATCAAGTTTCCGATAAGTTTGATCAGTAATCCTTATCTCTTCCTACTTGTACCTATTGCAAGAAGAAAGGGCACGTTATTTCTGATTGCTACAAATTGAAAAATAAGCAGCAGAATCAAGACAGACCTATTCCAAATGCTCTTATTTCTAAGATATCAAGGTCACGGTCATGTATTGAAAGCAATACATTTGTTGGGTCTAACAAACCCCAGTCTGATTTTATTATGGAGAATTATGAACCATTCATGTCGAAGGGTTCTATATCACTCATGGGTGATTCGGCCAGGCCTATCCGTATTAAAATTTTAAAGAACACGTGAGCTTCTCAGAATCTTTTATTATCAGGTACTTTGCCTTTTTTTGAGAAGTCTTCTTCTAATGAGAAAGTTCTTATTCAGGGAGTATAGTGCGGCTTTGTTAATGTTACTCTCCATTGTGTAAATTTGTCATCAGATTTAGCTTCAGGACCCGTGACAGTCGGAATAGTGAATTCTTTACCTGTTGAGGGCATTAATTTATTACTAGGCAATGACCTAGCTGGAGACAAGGTTGTGGTTAATTCACTTGTAACTGACAAGCCTTGTTTGAGTCAGAAAGTCGATCCTATTAAAAAAAATTCCCAGCTTTATACCCAGCTTGTGCAGTTACTAGAGCTATGGGAAAGAAAGCTCTTGAGAATGATGTTGATCCTGAAAGTATTCCTTTAGCTGACACATATATTGGTCATGTGTTTGATGAGGTCACTTTCGCTCCTTGTTTCGATCAACCAAAAGGTATTGAGCACAGTAATCCTCTTTAAAACTACTCATTCTCTTTATTCTAATCAGGGTGACAAACGATACTCACTTGTCGTTGAACAGAAAAAAGATCCTGAGATCTCCTATTTGTTTCAAAGGGCCATTAGTGAAACTGAAGAAACAGAAGTACCTGTCTGTTATTTCATTAAAAATGGGATTCTTATGAAAAAATGGAGACCTCCCGAGGTACCTGCTGGTGATGAGTGGTCAGTGAACAATCAAATAGTTCCAAATTCATACAGACAGGAAATTCTTACTCTGACCCATGAAACTCCTTTGGCTGGTCATTTAGGGATTAATAAGACTTATCACAAGATCTTGACTCACTTTTCTTGGCCAAAAATCAAAAGTGATGTTTGTAAATTTTGTAGATCTTGTCATACTTGTCAGATGGTAGGAAAACCCAATCAGAAGATACCTAAGGCTCATCTGCAACCTATTCCTGCATTTGACGAACCATTTAGCAGAATAATGGTAGATTGTGTTGGTCCCTTACCTAAGACCAAGTCAGATAACCAATATTCGTCAACAAGATTCCCAGAGGCAATTCCTTTGAGGAATATTAAAACTAAAACAATAGTAATAACTTTGATAAAGTTTTGTACTCAATGTGGCCTTCCGAAGTCTGTCCAATCTGATCAAGGGTCACATTTTATGTCTGGAATTTTCCAGCAAGTTATGTACGAATTAGGCATCCAACGATTCAAGTCTTCTGCCTATCACCCTGAGAGCCAAGGGGCTTTAGAAAGATTTCATCAGACTTTGAAATATATGATTCGGTCATATTGTTTTGATACGGGTAAAGATTGGGATGAAGGCATTCATTTACTCTTGTTTGCTGTTAGGGAATCAGTTCAAGAATCTTTAGGATTCAGTCCCTTTGAACTAGTTTTCGGACATACTGTACGTGGACCATTGAAGTTGTGAAAAGAGAAACTTCTTTCTAATGCAGATACCGAAATCAATCTTCTCGATTATGTTTCCAATTGTAAGTATAAGTTGTCATAGGCTTGTGAGGTTGCAAGAATTAATCTGCACCCCACTCAGTCAAAAATGAAATCAAGGTATGATAAAAATGCAAAGGAAAGGAGTTTTCAGCCTGGTGATAGGGTTCTGGCTCTCTTGCCCGTACCACAAAATCCTCTTCAGGCCAAGTATTATGGTCCTTACACAGTTGAAAAGAAAGTAAATGATTTAAATTATATCATAAATACTCCTGGGAGGCGAAAACAAAAATAACTTTGCCACATAAATATGTTAAAGGAGTATGTTGAGAGAGATAGCAAGGTTAATCATGCAATTAATTTAGTTGTACCTGTCCCACTCAATGAGGATTTAAGTGAATGAATGCAATCGGACTCTTTTGATTTTGGAGTAACAAATCTTCGGAATGCAGAAATTATTAACAATCTGGACCAGCAACTTGCACATCTGCAACAACAAGAAAGGAATGAACTTAAACAGTTGTTACTTGAAAATGAGCACTTATTTCCAGGTGTTCATACAAGAACAAACAAAATCTACCATGACGTTGAAATTGTAAATTCCACAACTGTGAAACAACACCGATATAGGATGAACCCTCTCAAACAAGAATGCTTGAAAAACGAAATTCAGTATTTGCTGGAGAATGATTTCATAGAGCCGAGTAAAAGTAACTGGCATTCACCATATATATTTGTTCCGAAACCAGATAATACTTTCCGCATGTGCACTGATTGTAGAAAGGTGAACAGTGTGACTAAAACAGATTCATTTCCATTACCAATAATCGATGACTGCATTGATAAAATTGGAAATGTAAAGTATGTCACCAAATTTGACCTTCTGAAAGGATTTTGGAAAATTCCACTGACGGAAAGGGCAAAGGAAATTTCGGCATTGTAGATTCCAGATGGACTTTATCAATATAGAGTGATGCCGTTTGGGATGAAGGGTTCGCCAAGTACAGTTTAGCGTTTAATGAACATGATTACATCTGGTCTAGATAATTGTGATGCTTACATCGATGATGTCATCATCTACAACGACACCTGGAAAGAACATTTAGCGACAATTCGGAAATTCTTTGACAGACTCACTGATGCAGGTTTGAGAATTAATTTATCCAAAAGTGAGTTTTGCCGTGTTTGTGTAACATTTCTAGGACATATCGCGGGACATGGACAAGTTAAACCTATAGAGGCTAAGGTCACGCCGATCTCTGAATTCCCTGTGCCTAACACAACACTAAAAATGGAACTGATGCAATTTTTGGGTATGGCTGGATACTGTCGGAAATTTTGTTCCAATGTTTCCATAATTGCTGAACCCCTGACAAATTTATTGAGCAAGAAAATCAACTTTCATTGGTCTGAAAAATGTCAAGAAGCTTTTGATAAGTTAAAGGCCAAACTTAAGAGTGCACCAGTTCTTACAGCTAAAAAAATTCATTCAGTCATTTAAACTGTCTGTTGATGCAAGTGATGTTGGGATTGGAGCAGTATTGACTCAAGAAGATAAAATGGTGTTGATCATCCAGTGTTCTATTTTTCTAAAAAATTAAATAAGCACCAGAGAAATTATTCCACAATCGAGAAGGAATGTTTGGCTTTGATATTGGCATTACAACACTTTGAAGTTTACATTAGTTCAGCTCTTTCTCCGATTATTGTGCTTAGTGATCACAACTCCCTTACTTTCATCGGCAAGATGAAAAACAAAAATTAGAGATTATTGAGGTAGGGTTTGTTGCTGCAGGAGTACAATATTGACAACAGGCACATCAAGGGGAAAGACAATTTATTAGCAGACACACTTTTACGTGTACCATTTTACCACATGCATATTTGACTTATAGCAGAAGGAAAGCTTTATTGTATAAATTATTCTTGAGAGGAAGTGTTATGTATATTTAATTTAACTGTTTGTCTATTTGTTTTAATTTTTTTTATTTCATTACATGTTATTGTAATGTAACATTGTTTGCTGGACTTGACCTTGTCCAAAATAGAGTTCATTTCTCCTTGACCTGATTGCCTTTTTATTTCATTTATGTAAACAACTAATAATAGCTTCATTATTCTTTATGCGTATGAGCTTATTAACAGAATTATTATTCAGATAAACAAGAAGGAGTAAATATATTGATTTGGGTCAGGGCTTTGGAGATTCCTAAGTGAATGTTATAGGCTATTGAGTTGTAAATAAACAAGGCTCATTATATCATTCTAGAAGGTTATTTCCCATTAGGTAATGGTTGTTTTTAGAAAATGCTAATTGTGACCTGAGGTCAAGCAGAGAACTATATTATCTTGACACTGTGAGGATTTTACCAGTCGTGCTTTAACATCTAGCACTTTCAAGTTGTATTATGTTGTGGCCAGTTTGTGCTGAATTTTATTTTCTTCAAATTATTGAATTCAAGTGATTATTTTCTCTGGAAATACAAAAGTGCTCTGATAAAATTCTTGGATAAAGACATTCACTGGAATTTATACTGAATTCAAACCTGGAATATAATTTCTGTGATTCAACAAGAGACTGTTGACACATCAGTACTTCGTAGGCTATAACAGACACGTCATCGCCTTCAATTTTGGATCTCTTCGGGACTTGAAATGAGTTTTATTCAGGATTTTTGATTACTAGGACTTGTGTCTTTAATTCTTGGATTATTTTTGGATTTAATTTGCAATACCGTACGTTATCTCTTTTGGTCATTTTTCACTTTGTAATCTAGGGAAATAAATTATTTGTTAAATTTTACAAGGCTTGTTGTCTTCACTCTTTTCTGTTACTCATTTTAAGAATATAGACTCGTAACACTCTATCATCTCACTATTTATCGACTGTTTTATAGCTGTAACTTATTTCTGGAGACAACGATGTTCTCATTCCTCATTTTGTGGAAAACGGAAAACAACAGCAACAATATTAAAACTGAACAAAGCAGTCTTTTTCTTAGAGTCTAAATGTACATGTAATAAACAAACTTTCATATTAAATTCAAAGCACCTGTGGTTTGGTACATAAACTGTTACCTGATATAAATTACCTATAACACTTTTTGCAATATCAGAAACACAGTACGTAACACTAGGAAAATGTACGAAGACAAGACGGTTCGTTTAGGGAGAACAGTACGACGACCAAGTAAAAAAGGAACTGACCAAAAGCTTGCTTTCTGGAATTTTTCAATGTAAACCGCTGGATGGTGAAGAGAGTGTCAAAATCGCTCATCAGCTGTGACGGTCTGAAACGGTTATCATATTTGGTGATGTAATACAGAAAGTATTGTTGTTATATAAAAAGACATGCATATGTGAAAATGGAATCTTTCATATGAAAACAAAAAGAGAGAAATGTTCACACTCAATAAAATTTAAGAGATCATGAATATCAAATTAAGTAATGCAATAGAGCGATTCACCTTAGATTGATAAATACTAATGGTATTTGAGTGATTGGAGATGACATAACACAGTCAAACATAAGATTACATCAACAAAGTTGATTACACCTGCATAAACCATATCGTATTTAAGGCAACTTTAAGACTTTTTTCATTTTCATTAAATTAAAGACAGACATTCGAAATTAAATGGTCGCTGTTGATTATTCTGCGTTGGCTCGCTGTTCTGTCTGTCTGTCTGTCTGTCTCTGATAATAAGACAGGTGTCCAAGCATGTAATTAAAGTCATCAGGTAATACGGTTGGACGATTGAAGTCTAGCTTTGTGCGATATTGATTGATAATACGAAAAAAGACAGGGGTGTTGATTAGCTCTGATCAGAATAAAAACAAACAATACTGAATAAGTAAACGCCCGATATCTTGGTCATTTTCAAAAGGAACTCATAGAATTGCAAGTAGTAACTCAAGTACCATCATTAAAGTTTTACTTTTAAGCTAGTACATACATACATACATACATACATACATACATACATACATACATACATACATTTCTTCGTCCGCATTAATTTTCTTCCCTGTCTATCCCTTTCTTCCCCCGTCCAGTATATGTATTGATCGATGGATGGATCAATCACTGGATAGAAAATTTCATTTATTTTGTTAAGCAAACTGATGACTCCTTAAAGTGCACTAGTTTCTTGCATATCGATACAGCTGCTATTACTACTAATGATAACAACAACAACAACAAGACTGGAGGAATTTCGGCAAAATCAAGTTAATAAATAATATTGTCAAACCACATCTAGCTGAAAATGTGCTTGGAGCACTTCATTTGCCTGGTTTGTGGTGAAATTAATATTCATCAGATGGGATCCCTATTTTGTCGGTGTTAGACCCGTTTGAGTTAAATCTTCCGACATGCAAACATGTAAGCAAAGGTTTTAAAGAATTCTAATATAAGCTATAGTTTCTTAACATTCACTGGACTTTTTTATTTTATGTAAATTATGTAAACATTTGAGGGAATCTTCTGTTTTCCTTGCAAGAAAACAAGAGAAAGGTCTAGTATTAAGGATTTCAAATTTTCTTCTGCGAAGGAAAACTCGTGTATATAATGATCCAATCTGCCTGCTTCAAAGCACGTTTACTTGCAATCAACTAAATGATACATTCATTATCTCTCAAGTTGTCTACGGCATCCACAAATAGAAACTCTTCACTTAGTAAACCACTCACTGTTGCATGGTGTAGAGAGTGTCATAATTCCTCTCATCAGCTGCGATGGACTGAAGCGTTTATCATATGTAATTACGCAATAAAGAAGGCATTGCTGTTATACAAATACAAGATATGTGAAAATGTCATCATTTATATGAAAACACAAAGAGAGAAATGTTCACACACAATAGAATTTAAACGAGTATGAATACCAAAATAATAAATCAGCACAATAGAGCGATTCATCCTTGATTGATAAATACTAATGGCGTTTGAGTGATTGGAAATAATATACAATCATAAGACTACATACGTAGAGGATCTCAAATGGGTAATGATTTAAAATTGAATTTATGAAACGAGTTGAATAATGTCCAGCTTTTGATCGCCAAAGCTCGCAAAAGCTGGATATTAGATATTATTCAACGACTTTCATAAATTTAATATTAAATCATTACCCATTTGAGATTCTTCTTATCACGTAGTTTTTATTTCAGTGGAAATTTTAGATAGAAAGAAGAACTAATAATTTCGTTCATTGTGACAGACGTTGCACTTTTCATTTGTTGTGCGTAAAAAACAGTCCAAAACAAAGCTGAATTAGCATTAGAATTAGTTTAAAAGTAGATTATGCTTTTCTTACAAACTATAAATCAGAGAATAATCGTCCTTCCGAATAAACAGAACATTTTGCACAGACAAAATCATTTTTCAACACAGAATGTCCAATGCGCATTGTTTGATGCAGTGCCCGTTAGAGTACAGTAGACGATCCATGTTTACGTAACCTATCATTTCACTTTCACAACTAAACATTATATTGTTGCAATATTCATGTGAAAGAATGTTTACTGGATGCAGAAATTCCCATATTTACTCTTATGTATTTGTGACAGGATATTTGCAGTACTTGACTTCGAACAGTAGACTACAGAATATGTAAACAGATTTCGTTTTGAGTCGGAATCGCTTCACATATTTACCGCGTAAATATGCATTGGTTGGATAAACTTCTGTCATTTTAGAGTACCTGTTTATGTGCACATTCTTCTGTAAACAGGGGTGAGTTTATTTATTTCTATAAGTTAACATTTAAACCACGCTTGTATATAGGGTAAATTCCAATGCTACAAGTTTACTACCCCCTCCACCCCCACCCGACACACCCGCTATCAACTGCAATACCCTTAGTTTTACTTGTTGTTGTTGTCTTGGGGTTTTAGCCATTTTTCATGCTAGATGTTATACATGACATAACAAGCCCCTGTGGTTGTACATTGGCTATATTCAGACAGACGAGACCATTTTTCCCAATTCCTTTAATGACTTGAATCGAAATATAGCCGCCAAAATGTTAATTGAAAACAAAAAATTCCAGAAGGCGGGGTTAAAAAAGTTTTCCTACGATCGCAACCAATCAGTAAAGAGAATACTGCACAATAATTTCATGGGCTTATTTGGACCATGCAGGATTACATAAAGTGATATGTTAACATATTATAATATCAAAAATATGAAACTGTACACACTACAGGCAAAGTGTACCGACTTTGTGATAAAACAAAGTAGATCACACCTGTATGAACCATATCGTATTCAAGTTAATTTTAAGACTTTTTGCATTTTCACTAAATTGAAGAAAGAGCTTCGAAATTAAATGGTGGCTGTTGATTATGTTGCATTAGCTAGTTCGTTCTCCCCCCTCCTCTCTCTCTCTCTCTCTCTCTCTCTCTCTCTCTCTCTCTCTCTCTCTCTCTCTGTTAATAAGACGGGTATCCAAGGATGTAATTAGAGACATCAAGCAGCAAAGCTATCTGGCAACATAGTTATCAAACAGAAAGGGCAATACAGCTGGACGATTGAATTCTTGCTTTGATTGATAATTATTGATAATACACCAAAAGACCGGGGTGTTAACTAGGTCTGAACAGAATAATAACAAACGATATTGAATAAGTACACGCCTAATGTCGAGTTCATTTTCAAAAGGAACTCTCATAGAAATGCAAGTACTAACTACATTTATCATCCTTAAAGTTTTATTTTTAAGGAAGTACGGATACTTGTTTGTCTTACACACACACACACACACACACACACACACACACACAAACACACACACATAATACATACATACATACATACATACATACATACATACATACATACACACATACATACGTTACGTCCTTATTACTTTTCTTCCCGTTCTACCTTTTTCTCCTCAGTCCAGTATGTACATTGATGGATGGATGGATCGATGAATGGATGGAAAAGTTCTCTTATTTTGTTAAACAAAATGATGACTCCTAAAGGTGCACGACTTCTTTGCATAATGGTTCTACAACTAACAATAATAATACTTATAATAATAATAATAATACTTATAATAATAATAATACTTATAATAATAATAATACCAACGGCAACAAGATAAGAGACGTATTGAATCAACGCCACAACATGTAACCTTCTATACATAAATGGAGAATTTTGCTGTCATTTTTTTTGTTGAGGATTTTATCCTTGTGATCAAAATAAATAATCAGCAATAATTCATTTATGGTCAGATAGACCAAGCACGAGTAATGATGGATTTTTGAGCCAGAACATACACGCACCCTTAGCTGAAACGAACACTCACTTTTCCGAAATGCAACACAGTGGGTACGAAATCAGTTTCAAATGACAGGAATAAATCAAGAAATGAACATTACCTACAGAACCACATATAACTAACGACACAAAATTGAAAACGAGGAAACATACCTGACTACTTCGCATGAGGAAACTGTGCCAAAATCTGCACACGATAATGGTGATGCCAGATCGAGCATGACAACAATGGCTGAAGTAGGAGCTGCAATGAATGCTACAATATTGGTTAATTAGGGTTGCCAATGTGGATACTGTAAGCAAATTACTCTGATGGTCCATGTCAAAACGAATACAAAAGTAAGATCAGCTTCTCCTTTCTGAATGTTTGTGATTTAATAAGTAAGTTTAAATTATTCAGAATTTAATCATTTCAAAATCAAACTTGATATTAAATGTGTTGTTGAAACAAAACTCTCGGAATCGGACGTAATTAGTTTTGAAAATCATTAGATTAAAGGATTAAATAATAGACACAATACCAAAAGTACCTCGGGTGGCTTAGCTCTGCCCGTTAGAAAATCATTTAAGATACAGAACTGCGATCAAACAGTTCTTAATACATTTTTGGGGGTTTAAAGTTTCAAAATAATTGCTCAAAACGAAAGATGATTTCATATTGGGAGTTGTTTGTATACCTCCAGCGGTGGCCTAAGTGGTAAGAGCTTCCGCCTCGGATGCTGGAGGTCGCGGGTTAGAGCCCCGGCAGAGACATACCAAAGACTTTTAAAAATGGTACCTGCAGTTGCCTCGCTTGGCGCTCAGCATTAAGAGGTTAGTGTTAGGACTCGTCAGCCTGGTGTCAGAATAATGTGACTGGGTGGGACATGATGCTACATGTCTGCGGCATGATGCCCCAGTGCTAGGCATCACTATAAACTGCCACACTGCAGACATCGTAGCGATATGACTGAAAAATTGTTAAAGCTTCGTTAAAAGTCCAAATCTCTCTCTCTCTCTCTCTCTCTCTCTCTCTCTCTCACACACACACACACACACACACACACACACACACACACATATACTTCCCGAGGGTTCCGAATACTCTTCAATAAATGCTATTGATGAAATTGAAGATGAGCTACTGATCAAACTTCGTGAAGCTCATCATGTCTTCTTGTTAGGCGATTGGAACAGCTGGACTTCATATATTGATGATTTTATTACATTATCAGCCAATACTGACAACACAGATAATCTTGATCAAATCGCTTCTAATTACCTTAACGATGTACAGCGTCTCATCAATAATGGTGTCCCAATGAAAAGACATACTTATGATAAAAAGAAGCCAAATAACTATGGCCATCACATGTTAGAACTGTGTAGAAATTGCAATGTGTATATAGCCAACTCAAGAATAGGATATGACACAGGAATAGGTAAATGTACAAGTGAAGGTGTAAGGGTAATCGGCTATTGTGTCCCCACTGTAAAAGGTTTTAATTTCATTAAACAATTTTGTGTTCATGATTTTTGTCCAATGGTGTCTGACATTCATAACGTAGTAACTTTCACGGTAGACACTGAGGTGAATGCGTGCTTATCTAAACCAAAAATGTGTCAAAAACGACTGTGGAGGCCTGATAAGAAGAATATGTTCATAGCAAGCATTAGTTGAGGCTCAGTGGAAGCTTTGATTAACAAACTCAGTAACTTGAGAAAGACCACGAATATCGATAAACAAAAGGTAAATGAGATTTCTGACGAACATTGCAACAATTCTTTTAAAAAGTGCTAATAAAACATTGGCAAATAATAACAATAAACAAATATACCATAATAAAGTACATCGAAATCTAATTTTTGGAAAGAATGTAAGTGAGCTAGAAATAAATATAATACTACTAAAAAAAATCACTCACGACTAAACACACCCCAAAGTAAGAATGTCATGCTTTCTTCCAGTAGAAAGTACAAGAAAAACAACCAGAAATTTTCAGACCTCCATAGGAAGAAAATTCAAGACAAACTAAGAAACATGCAAACAATAAATCCCAAAACAATTCTGGTCAATAATAAACAATTTGACTAAAGCAAATAATAACACACCTCTAAACATGAACACCTTGTATGATTATTTTAGAATCATAAACAACTCATCCTATGAGAATAATTGCGAGACAGATACGAATGAGGAACAATACACAGTATTAAATAAACCAATATTCTCAGAGGAAATACTCAAAGTACTGAGAAATTTGAAATCTAATAAGTCGCCTGGTGAAGATTCCATTTTTGAATTGATACTTGAAATGGACAGAAGAAGTTTTTCTTCCAGTTTTTGTAAGTTTTAACCTGATTTTAAACACAGGTGTTGTTCCAGAAATCTGGACTACAGGTATGATTAAACCAGTATATAAAAATAAGGGAGATAAATCAGATCCTACTGAGTAGTCTTGGTAAAGTATTTACAGCTGTTCTTAACACTAGAATTCCGCTTTTTCTAGAAGAAAACAATTTACTGTCGGAGGCCCAATCAAGTTGTCGATAAAGATGCTCCACAACTGATATTTTTGTCTTGTTTTCCTTAATAGATCTTTTAAACGGAAGACATAAACCATTGTTTTGCACTTTTGTGGATTTTCGCAGGCTTTCAACAGGGTATAGAGAGTTAGCTTATGGAGAAAACCGAGTAACACTGGTATAAATGGGAAAATACTCAAGGTGATAATGAATATGTATATGGATGTAAAGTCTTGTATATTCCACAATGGAAGAAAATCAGGGCTATTTACTTATAGTCAATGAGCTAGACAAGGGGATAACCCTTCTCCTGTATTATTTGCCCTGTATCTCAATGACATTGAGAATCGCCTTTTGTCATTGACACAAGAAAAACGAAAATTAAGACTTTTTGGGAAATGTAGAAACATAAAAGATGTAAAGTTCAAATTAGAAGATTCAAAACTGACAGAAATTATAAATGTTTAGGGCTGACCCAAATGGAGAAAGGTAGATATTTGTTGGGAATTAAGAACCTAACTAGTCAAGCAGGGGAAGCTATGTACCTTGTTAAGAAAAGAATATTAAATCTGAATTTGCCTGTTGACTGCCAGCTTAAACATTTTGATATGACAATAGTTCCGATTCTCGCATACGCGGCTGAGATCTAGGGTTTTGAAAGATTAGATATGTTGGAACAGGTTTATTTAAATTTTCTAAAATATGTACTAAAAGTTAAAAAAAATCCACCCCACGTATATGTTTTATAGTGAGCTTGGTACAATCTGCTACACTTACAAATATAAAGGAGAATGGTTGGCTGTTGGGTAAATCTCATTAATGGTAAACAAACAAAACTATCTTATATCATGTATCAGATGCTATTGCAGGATTATAATAATGGTCTAGGGAAAAACAGATTGGTTGAAAGAATTAAAAATATCCTATCAGAAACTGGGTTTAAATTTATTTTGAATAACCAAAACAATCCTAACAAATGCTGTCTAGACTTCATGATCAGTTTATAGAAACATGAGAATCATCAATTACTAACGCGACAAAAGGAGATACATATAGAATTTGTTTACACAGAATTAAAATTAGAACATTATTTGTTAAAAGACCTATAAAATTATAAGGCAAATATAATAAAATTTTGAAGATATAATCAATTTTTACCTGTAGAGACGGGAAGATGGCAAAAAAATGCATTGATATGAAAGACTATGTACGCTTTGTATGCAAAACTATATGGGTGATGAATTTCATTATCTCCTTGAATGTAGTTATTTCAGAGAACAAATAAAGCAACTAATACCCAAACAATTTTATTCGAGACCTAATGTTCCAGAGTTTACGAATTATTGTGTTCTGAGAAACTTGGCGCTTTAAGAGATCTATCTAAAATGATTGATATTATTTTATCAGAATTTCCTTAATTTCAAATCGTCTTTACTCGATGTGTTTATTGTACTATTTTAAAGAAGAGAAAGGTACCATAGGTTCATCAATGTAAAGTAATGAGTTTACTAGAGATTAATTTGTGTTCCATATTTAGTGATTTATAACCTGTCTTCCCAAATGTATCAATATCTACGTATTTAAGTTTCAGCATGATCTTATTTTAGTGAAGTAATGACAATAATAGTGTAATAATGCTGTTCATCCGAGTTACACTGCAATTACTGCGAAAAAAAGTTTATATCGACCATGGCTGATGTACACGCATGCAAAGTGAGATGCTAATATTTTGCCTCGTATGTTGCGTATTGTAACCTGAGTGTAATAAAGAATTTGTCTTGTCGTGTTAAAGTAGGTCACATATTAGAACATTAACAGGCGGATGTCAGTGAAAGGACGTAAATAATTTCAATCTTTTTGTACGATACCCTGTCTTTTCAATTATTTCAACATCACTGTCTGAATTAGAGTTTAAAACTTGTTTGTATTCCATTGGAGTATTGACTGTGATATTGCTGTCAATCTGAGTTAAATTGCAATTATTGTGAATAAAATGATAAAATCCAAGGCTAATGCACATGCATGCAAAGTGAGATACTAATATTTTACCTCATATGTTGGGTAATGCAACCTGCGTTGAATAAAACTTTGTCCTTTGTCGTTTGATACAAAAATATGGATTGAACATCAGTATAGAAAACTAAATCAGGTATGTAATACTAAATGCTTATGTAATACAACTAAAATATTTGGACATGCAATTTGAAATACTGAACAAATACAAAACGATAATTTTGCTTTGTTTGGAGTGGGGATGGGGGAAAAATTGTTTCTTAGATGGGGATGGGGAAGAACTATTTGATATGGCGCATGATTATGTTTCATGTTAACTGTCTCGCCTTATCCTTGGCGATAAAAACCCGTTCTTTCTGCTGATTTGGATTACATACAAGTTCATTAGAGACTCTTTCCTAGTTCATTCCGGTTATATTCTTCTTTCCATTTACATCATTATTATTGAATTAAATTCCATTTAAACCGCGTGCATCGAAACCGTGATTAGAGATTATAGTCATCATAAGCACCGCGATTGCCACATATAGACATATTTTGGCACGAATTTGCAATTAAGAGATACAAACGACATTAATAGGTAGACAAGCAAAAATCGGCCAAATGGTTGGTTATCGTGTGTCGATACAATTTATTGAATTGATTTGATGCATTGGTATAAAAATTGGTCAAGTGGATCTGGTGAGCCGCATATTCTAATGACATAAAATGCCCCTGGCTCAGCGATATCCCTTGCACTGGTAAGTGCTTCTGATAACGACAATGACAAGAGCTTTATTTCACTCAGGTTGTATTACGTAAAATATAAAGTAAATGCGTTTGTAGTGTTCATCAACCATAGACAATATAAAGTTTTTACAGTGAAGGCAATTCAAATTAAAAGCTATACATAATTAGTATTCGAAAGAAATACAAACAAATAAAACGTTACGTAGAATTGGGATAAATGAACATAAAATCCATCTGTGATAAACTCCTTATCTTACAATTATATATATATATATATATATATATATATATATATATATATATATATATATAGTGTGTGTGTGTGTGTGTGTGTGTGTGTGTGTGTTATAAAGAGTATCGTGTGAACCTCCTGACTGAAACTCTGAAAGCAATTGACCTGCGTCAAATGGCAAATCACCTTGAGCATACGCTTTACAAACAGAAATCTACAAAGCCAGAGTACGTCCTAGATAAAGAATACACTTCAAAATAAAAACAAAATGCATGTGCGCCTAATTTTGTATGAATATGTTTTTCTTTCGCTCTGGCACTACCATACGATGAATGGTTCTTGCCATCTCTGTGACAGCTACGTGGTCATATGGAAATCCCACATTCGGCGTCCGTTTTAGGCAAGGTCAGTTATCTCTAAGGACAAACCGAAATTCTCAACTTTTAATATTGCAGAGAGAGAGAGAGAGAGAGAGAGAGAGAGAGAGAGAGAGAGAGAGAGAGAGATGAATTGAAGTATAAATACCTTTAGATTGAAAAGACACATGCCATATTTCAGTTTATGGCACGTTAACTGTGATTCCCTTCTCGTCATAAAAATGAAAAGAAAATATACGTCCAATAACGATTGTTAGAAATTAACGAAATTTGATAAAATAATATGAATTATTTCAGACAGTTTTATTAAACTCCCGTGTTCTCGGAAATCGGGAAGTCTTTCAGCTTTGACAGATTTGGTATTGGGGTATTTAGTTTTCATAGTTTCTTATTTTGTTCGATATTTTTAAATTTCGGTATGTTTCGGCTATCGCTGAGTTATAATAGATTTTAAATTCCAATATGCTTCGGCTATCGCTGAGTTATAATAGATTTTAAATTTCAGTATACTTCGGCTATCTTCAAGTTACAGATAGACGATTACCATATCTGTGAAAATTTATCAAGCAGCCTTTCCTCGATGAGTATATCTAACCAGGATTTATTGGAAATATTTTGATTAATCCAAATAAATTGAAATAGACTTTTCCAATAAGATTTATGAATGCTCTTAATCATTTTACTTCTCCATAGATCATTATTAAAATCCTGTAAAGCTTCAACGACATGATATAAGGTAGTTTGCTCTGTTTGCCATTAGTGATGTCTATTCAGTCGCCAGCCATTCTCACTCGCATATGTAAATGTTGGAGAATCCTGCCAATCTCACCCTCAAGCATATACGTAAGACAGGGTATTGTCAACATTTTACACATATTTTAGAAAGCCTAAATGAACCCTTTCCACCGTGTCTAATTGTTCAAACCCACATATTTCACCTGCATATCTAACAATTAGAACTGTGGTCATATTAAAATAATTAAGCTGACATTCTACAGGTAAATTAAAACTACATGATGTTTACTTAAGACGGTAAATAGGTCTCCAAGCTCGAATAATTAGGATTGTAATTCCCATTATATAGTTATTGTTCTTCATAAATGTCAATCCAAAATATTTATCATGTTTGATAATTTCCAGTTCCGAATATCGTAATTTAAACATATAATTTTATCTGGTTCAAAAGTTACCAAAATTACCTTTGGGCGTTATTTCTTGTGTGATCCGCTCTAATAAGCGATTGCCATAGTTGATTGACCTATTTTATTACAGGTATGTCTTTTGATTGGGGTGTTATTATCGCTGCCATGACGTATGGTGCTACTGTATTATGTTTAGAATGGTGCGGCGATGTTGATCATCTCATTAGTTCCCTTACTTTTAGTTCCACAGTTTTACCAACGTTATCTGCCCAACATATATGTTGAGTGAAATTTGAAATCGTGATCACCACTGAAGATTGTCTAAACGGCAAAGTTATCGATAGCTGAGACAGACATAAGTATTAATGCCTGTTCTATAATAAAATGCCGACAAAATTTAAAATGATTGCGTATTAATCCCAATGTAAAGAACATAAAACAATATTTTGCGTTCTTGACTGACCATGATTATAACATACACAAGATGGCGGAAACCTAGTCCTTTCAAGAACTGAATTTTTAGACTGGCCCTATAATCTTTATTTCAGCTCTTCAGTAAAATGCAATAACTCATTTCACGTTTCCTAGTATTTCCAAGATTAGTAACACAAAAGACTGACTACGATACACGTTTGTTAGTACATGTATAGTTGAATTAAAAGCTTGAACAATATGTCACTAGGTCGTGTATCCAGTATATATATATATATATATATATATATATATATATATATATATATATATATATATATAAAATGATCAAATCTGATCTTAAACAATACCAAAGACGGTTAGGTACCCGTCCGGATAAATCTTGAGTGCTTCGAACTGAATTTCATCTCCGGTAACTAATGATATTGATATACCATTCGTGTAAAATTCTTCATCGCCTTTTTTGTGATACGCGATATTAGTGGCACATGATCACCATTACGACCCCGCTTATCGTTAATCAACATTCCTACTCGACTCCACGTACTTCTGGTTATGATAAAAAAAGGGTGATCCGGACTCACGCACCTTCAAGATGTGACTTTTAGATCTATCAAAGACATTTCCATCAAGAGAATGTAAAATAAGTCGGCCATTTTCTAAGGTTGTCTCGTTAGATTTTTCCTCCCTTTCTTTGATTAATATTCATTGAATTTGATTCCATGAAATTACGACTCACGGTGGTGCGGTCACGTATCTTATTGCAGTAGTAGCTGTATCAACATACTCTTTGATAAACGAAACCGACACACCAGCGTCTCTGATTCCACCATTTTCATTAACTTCAACCAGGTCCTTTTTTTGAGAGAGAGAGAGAGAGCGCCTTTGAGCTTGATAATCATATCTTGAATATCAGAATCAGACGTTTTCAGTTTTCAAGTTTGATCTTGAAAAATCACAAGCTCACCTGGGTCGACGTCAACAACAACACGACTAGTAAACTCAGACCCGCTTTGTCGTCGGGCTGAGTAACGTCCGTAAATGTTAAAAGGCATTTGGTATAGTAGTAAACGTACTTTAATGTGAAATCAATGAATTTGGCGGCGTCGGTGAGCGCTCAAATGCACGCAATGCTTCAACAACAAAATGACCGCATATGGGACCATCAAATCGTGTTTGTACTGGTATAGTCGATTAAAACAGTAATTGTTTACCGTTCGTCGTTAAATAATCAACAACTTTAACTGGTGGTTCAAGTCCATACGGGTCAAAGTACAAAGATTGTCGAGGTGTCCCCACATATAAGACCCAGTGAGTACCAGGTGCTGCTGTCAAGTCCAGTTGACAATATCTTTTTCATTGCGTATAAACACTCCACGAACATGTTTGATTGATTTAGCCATCACAAGTAAATCGAGATTGGCCAATGGACGGGTCAACGGCGTCATCTTATGCGACATGGTAGTAACTGACGACTTGTTCCTGGTAACTGAAGGTCTCTTCCTTTTATACGGCCTCCAACTGCCTTTTCAGCGCCATCCCAGATACCGTTTCGTCAGCTCCTATCGCTGCAGCTTTTGCAACGCTGAAGTCGCTGCTGCCAACAACGCAGGAATCGTTGCAAGGAATGGAAATATTCCACCGGTCTTTTGCATTTGTGTCACCTCTGGCCTTGATAATTTTAAGGTCGCACAGGTGTTATTGTGTTTGGCTGCATTAAGATGAGCGAGCTGTGTTTGGGTCAACCACACAGGGACATTTCCAGTTGATTATGCAGGAGAAAGTTTAATTGTGACCCCACCAATGATCTTTTATTGCGTTTTTATTTTCGCAAGTTTATTTTCACTAAGGCCGACATTCACTTCATGATAGGTCATTATTTAAATTCGTAACACGTTCAATTATGTATTTTCCATAGGTGCATCGTGGACCCTCATTTGACCACCAGCACCCTCAAACAACAGTCTCGTGAGACAGTATCACAGCATAATATCTGTAATTAGCACCACCCGCATCTACACGGGCATGAAAATACATGTCGACAACTGATTGTCTTTATAACTCCAAGTGTTCCAATGTTAAGTAATAAAGCGGGTACATTATCATGAAGTCACGTTGGGAAATCTGCAAACCAGTGTCAATGTTTTCATGTCGGTCCATATACGATGATCTCACAGACTGTGATATGCAAGTGCGATATGATTGGTTTCAAAGTTAAGCCGAACTACTACGGTAGGTTCATGATATCCGTTTAACAGAAACAAAACCTCAGCCACTTCTAAGTCGTCATATATAATTTGCTACGAGTTCGGATTTTGGCTCGATTTGTAAATTGAAAAGCCACAAACACATGTTTTTTTTTTTTTTGTTTGTTTTTTTGTGTAGTAAGACCCTGCTGGGTACTTATTTGCCAAGTAAATTATCCTTCGATACTTGTTGGTGGGTGCTCGTCTGTGCTATGCCTGAGAAACGACAGAGCTGAAGAGGCTTCAGATTGCATAAACGATAACAAATGTGATTTTGTAGAAAGTGAAGGGCATAACACAGGCATTCACAATGTTTATGATTTCGAATACAACTCTAGCATCAGCAGCAACTGCACCACGCCAAATTGCATCGTTAGATTTGTTCTTATGGGTTAATATAACTGTATGTTTGGCTCCAAAAATAACCTTGTGAAGATCTCTACAAACCCAAATATGTGACGTAGACGAATTGCACACGAATATCGTAACGATTCTCCACGAAGTTGTCCTTTGCTCTGAACAAATCCACCATTAAAAGTGCTTTTAGCACCTATGACTACAGTTTACACATCTGCTTCAGCGTTGCGTGCATGATTTTGAAATCGCCTAATTGAGTATGATTGAGAATCTGCTTCATCAGATGTATCTTTGAAAAACATTATAGTTGTACCAGCTGACCTCGATGTATCTGTATTCAAGAATCATCATGGAAACATCAACGCTGTCATGAATTGATTCGATCTCCTTTCCATTGATGGAAACACGTGCACCATTGTAGAACGCAATGATTCCGTTGTTAACAAAACCAACAGTGGTATATGGAGGATAATCGCTACCCCCAGCATCGTTTTATTCAAGTTTACTCTCAAATTCCAAGAATGCCTCGCATGAAAGGAAAACCATTGACATGTCCCGCACTTGCAATGCTAGTATTAATTGATTGCGGTCTCTGGCAGGGTAAGAGTAATCCTGAAAATCTTTTTACTTCAATCCACTAACAGAGACGCGCTCATGTCAAATGCAGGATTGGATATATCTTTGAACTGAGCCATTATTTACAAATTATTGATTTTGTTTAATACCACTGACATCCTCAACCATAATCTACTCCCCATTGCCAGATTTTCAATCACTGAATCTGACAATAGTTGTTGAGCGACTTTATTAATGATTTTACTAACCTCATAGTTTCTGTTGAAGGCAGCAAAAGCGCTTTTGGTAATGCTCCTGTCACTAATCTTTGTAGTCGATCTCGAATCGATTGAATCACTCGCGATACCAGATTCTTTAACTGACCCAGAGCAGAGTTTGATACTATCAACGACTCGCATTGCAACTAGTTTAGCGACTGGTGCAGCACGAGGTCTGAGCCAGGTGCACCTTTGATGCGGCTGTAAACAATCCGTTAACATCACCGAGACCAGTTTTATATTATGTCGCATAAACGGCTTTTCTCGCCGTAACAACGCTCATGGGTCCACGTACGACTGTCATTGTATTAAATGTCAGGTCGATCTCTTATGTACGGTTTGGCCCGAGGTATTCACGACCTAGCCTTTGTTCTGCCGCGTTTTTTCTTGGCATTTCTTGTTGTAATTGCATCACTGGTTGAGGTATGAATCTTTTCATATATCCTGCCTATAAGGCTTCACCTTCTTCAGCTTGGTTTGGTCGCATATGCATTATATATTCAACGTTCAAGAGTTTATCATGTGTTTTTGATTGCAGAGCTGTTTCGTTGAAGTATTAAGGTGGGATTGCATCTGAGACTTGTATTCGGGTGGCACGCGTGACATCTTTGCAATTGCCTCTCTGACGTATTTATGAAGTAAATGTATGCCTTTTGCAAGTACACCAACGGCGCTTCCAATTTCACAAAGGTCTTCTTTAGCTTCCCCAGTCTGCTATGGCAAGTATCCAATAGTTGCTTCTCTTACTTTCTTGACTTTCTTGGTGCGTCTAGCTATTTTACGAATTTGATCCGGTTCTTCTTCTGTTCTTGTTAGCCCTACTGCTTGTTCCGCTGTTGCTCTAGTAGCCTTTTTAATATCCTCGGCATGTTCGGCAATTTCCTTTGTTGGTTTAATCAGCGGTGTAAATGTTTGTTCAAAGCCCGCTATGAGGTCTTCTCGCACAGTTTGTCGCGACTGTAACATATAATTGAATTTTTTTGAAAGACCTTCTATAACATTCTGAATCAATTCCTTGTGTTCACGAGCAGCTTCACCGCGTCTCTTTCCATATTCTTCTATGACATCACTTTTAGACATTTTATATGATTGCTTTTTATTGTTAAATCGATGCATCCGCGTAATACGCGAGAGATATGTTCGTGTCTAGACCTCCGCGATATTTACCCCTGCAAGATCGAGTCAAATCAACGATGCGAAAGCTATAAGTGTCCTTTGTCCTTTGTGATCCGAGCAAGCATGTTACTAAATTCATCCCACTTGTGGTCAGCGGCACATCAAGGCCAATAAATATTGCAAGACCATGCACGTCAATGTCACGAAATATTATCATCATGTTACATTTGTTACGAATCATTTTAGGTACATGTACATATCGTTAAATCAAATAGATGACATCAGTGTTTTTGTGTGGGCCTCGTGAAAATATTTGTGCGGAATGGTCTAGGTGCTCAAGCATCAGATCATTGTATACTACAAGCTTGTTTTCGTTTATATACAAAACGTCAATGGTAGGTGCTTCATCGATGGTAGAAAAGAAATTGATGATGGCATTATCACTCATTTCACTCACTGTTTTTTTTAAAAAAGAACCCACATCATAGCAAGGTTGTTGATCAGTCGATGGGGCAACCACGTATAGCTGATCCCACCTCAACTATCGTAACATTATATTCAACAACAGTTGATTTTTTTTAATTC
>JAECUM010033459.1:0-17523 GCA_016617855.1 Megalonaias nervosa
TCTTGTCATACAGGTGCTCTATTACTGTGATGAGGTTGGCATTGATGTTGTACAGTCTCATGGTCGCCCACAAGGCTGCATGCCATACCCTGTCAAATGCCTTCTTGAAATCCACGAAAACGTGGTACAGATCTTGCTGGTGTTGGAGGTACTTCTCACACAATATCCTGAGTTTGAAGATCTGCTCTGTTGTGCTTCGCAATGCTCTGAAATCTGCCTGCTCCTCGGCAATGATCTTTTCAGCCTGTGGCTTTAGTCTGTTTAGCAGTATCCTCAACATGACTTTGCTTGGATGGCTTATAAGACTGATTGTACGGTGGTTTTGACACTGTTGTAAATTGCCTTTCTTGGGGAGAGTGATGATCAGTGATTGTGTCCACTGCGATGGCCATTCTCCTGTTAGCCAGATCTTGTTGCATATGTTTGTGAGGGCGCTAATCATTGCTTCTCCCCCTGCTTGGACCAGTTCTGCTGGGATGTTGTCCACTCCTGCCGACTTCCTCTTTTTCAACGATCTCACTGCTGCTTCTACTTCATCCCGCAGGATAGGGTGGTTGTCGTTGCTAGTTGCTGGAGGGACGTTCAGTACCTCTGGATCTATTATGGGTTGGTGGTTGTAAAGTTCTGCGCAGTACTCTGTCCATCTTTTCAGAATGTCTTTTTCTTCTGTGAGGCAGTTTCCAGCTTTGTCCTGTAAGAAGGTAACTCGCCGATGCTTTGTGCTTGTTAGATCTTTGACCAGCTGGTATGCTTTCTTGCTGTTGTTCCTTTTCAAGTTTCCCTCAATGTCTTTGGACTGTTCTTCTATCCAGTTCTCTTTTGCTTTTATTTTGATGCTTTTCTTGACTTCCCGGTTGACTGCCTTATGCTGCTCTGCCCCTTCTGTATCATTCTTCTTCCTCTTCAGCTCCCTCCTCTTGTCACACAGGTTCAGGACCTCATCTGTGACCCAGGGCTTCTTGACTGGGCGAAGTCTACCAAGGATCTAGCTGGCTGTTTCGGTCGTTGCTGTATTAAAGGTGGTAATCAACGTGTCCATGTCTGTATCGTCAGCGTCGAGGATAGTTAGCGGTGAAAATTTCCCACCAATCTTTGCTTGGAAGGCTTCTGCTACTTCTGGATCCTTCAGATTCTCGAGATCAAACTTTATTCTTGTTTGGTTATCTTTCTTGACCTTCTTTAGATGTAGCCTGAAGGTCATCATCACCAGATCATGGTCACTTCCAATGTCCGCTCCGGGAAAGCTTTGAGTCTTGGCGATGTTTACACTTGACTGTATGCGCCTCTTTGCCATGATGTAGTCGATCTGACTGTGATGGTCTCCGCTTGGACTGTGCCGTGTCCATCTTCTGGATACTTTGTGTTAGCCGAAGGTGTTTGCCAGCATAAGGTCGTTGTAACTAGCGAATTCCAGAAGCCTCAGGCCTCTCTCGTTGGTCTGTGCATTGCAGCAATGCCCACATGTTCCTTTCCAGTTCATGCAAGCGTCCTCGCCTATCATTGGCATTCCAGTCGCCTTGCACAACCAGAATGTCTTTCTTCGGTGTTTAATCCACAACTTCTTGTAGCTGGTCATAGAAGTCTTCCACATCTGCGTCATCATAGTCTGATGTTGGGGCGTATGCCTGTATGATGGTGATGTTTAATGGAGTTGCCCTGAGGCGGATGGTAATGAGCCGGCTGGAGACTGGCCGACACCCATGACAGTACTCATGCTGTCCTTGTGGACAAGGAACCCAACTCCCTGCTCATGTTTGTCCTCTCTACCACTGAAGTACAGTTTGTGGCCTTCCAAAGTAGTTGTTTCTCCAATATTCTTCCATCTTACCTCACATAGTCCTAGGATGTTCCAGTGGTATCTGTTCATTTCATATGTAAGCTCCTCTAGCTTTCCTGCTGCTCTCATGCTGCTCTCAGTGTTCTTACATTCCAGGTGCCAACTGTGATGTTGTTCCTGACACTAATCTTGCTGCTCTGAGCACCAGTCGCATACGTTTCACCTCCGCCCTTGTGAATGACGGAAGGCGCGGACTTGTTGACCCGGGCGACGACCAAGCCGGTATGGGATGAGTAGTGGTTGTCATTTTTCATGTGGTGTGTCTAGGGCAGCTGACGCCTGGCGGAGCCCAACCCTCTCCAAGCCTGACCGCAGCCAATTTCTTCCAACTAGGTGTCTCGCCTTGGTCACGAACATGTAGCCGTTGAGCTGTTGGCAGCCCTTCCGCTTGGCCGTTGACTTCGTCTCGGAAGTTCTTCCGCCCAGTGATGCCATGTTAACATCACACTATTTATCCATAGCTGGAAGACTCGTGGGGGGCGGGAGCGTCTACCTTCCCGTGCAAGTCTGTAGGACTTGCCCACTGCCCACTGCCCACTACATAACAATATATATATATATATATATATATATATATATATATATATATATATATATATATACACACACACACACACACACACACACACACACACACACATAAATGACCACACACTATCAGTATCTTTAGTTATTGCATCCAAAAAAAAGCCCATTCAAACTCAAAATGAATCCGACATCGAAATTAAACCCACCTAATTCCTGCGGCGTTTACCTTAGAGAAAAAGACAACCTGGAATGCAAGCTTCCCCAATGCATATCTTGAATGCATATCAAATGGCTAGAGGAATGCATGCTTTCCAAGACAAACACAGAATTTCTAAACTATATTTGAAGATGTACTTTTAAAATCATGCAGCGTGCAAGAGAGAACTATCACCTTGTTCATCCATGATAAAGTTAAACTCCCTTCCTAGAATAAAAGATATTGTCAAAAAATCACTTTTTCTTCAATAAACCTAACGAATTATAGAAAACAAATCTACGCGGAAATCATTTCAATTTACCTATATTTCTACTTCAAAATATAACAATCTTAAAATTAAACAGCGCTCAAACTTAAGACTATCAAAAGTTAATAACGGTTACTCTAAATCGCGCTTTTTTCAAATTTGTTTTAGCGCATTTGTTCTGGCCTAAATCATGTACCAAAAAGACATGGAAACACAAAACACTGTACCCACAGGCTGAATCAATAGCACTTCAACTGTTAGATGGTGTTGGCCTTTGTGTTAGATTCTCACAGATGCATAATGATTTAGAGAATCATTCTGGATACCATACTTATCGAGATCTGGCACTGTTTATCGTCATCTAGTAAACACACTTTGTAGTCTGAGGTTTTGACACTAAAACACGGACATGCACATATGTACCGTCATATACAGTAGCTGATATACTGAAAAACAAAATGGCTGGAATAGGCAAGCTACATGGAACTAATATATTACCTTTAGATGCGAGTGGATAGATCACGAGCAACTATGGTATACGGCATAATGCGCTGGTATATACCGATCTCGGAATATCCTTGTTCTAATTCGTCAACCTCTCATATGAATTTGGATATCGATCGTATGCCGTATCTTGAAATACATCCAAGAAAAAGAACTCAAATTTGATATATCACTTACCACTGTGAATGCCATTCTTAAATCTATATCCGTCAAGAAACAAGTTCGAGTTTTAATGTTGGCTAAACCATGAAAATCTCTGTCAGGAGAGTATGTTTATTTTTGCAAGATGACCATTTATATTTAGCAATGATTTTTATGCAGTATTTGTATATTCACGGACTGCGTACTTAGTCACCTGCATTACAGTCGAGTATCCATCTGGGTCAATGATAAATAGGTCTATGCTGTTCTCTTGGAATCTTGAGTAGAGAAAAATGAGTAAACTCAGATCTGCTTTGGCGTTATTTCGTTGCAGATATGCTAAGGCATTACATCATGGTAGATATGCCAAATCATTATTTCATGGCAGATATGTCAAGGCATTATTTCATGGCAGATATGTCAAGGCATTATTTCATGGCATATCAGCGAAGGAGCTGCTCACAGCTGGATGTGTTATTAAAGTATGTCCACACGTCTCGTATAACCATGCATTTTAATATTGCTCAAAGCTCATTATAGACCTAAGCTAAATGATACTCGGCTTAATATTAACAAGCTCAGAAACTCTATTCGATTTTCACCTTTTTTGTTGATGAATCGACTGATTGGTACTCACTGACTGCATGACTTTGAAATTTGTCAGTGTATCATGGATTCTGTATTCTCTCAATTTATTGTGGACTTTGTGGATTGAAACCTAATTTATATATGCTTGGTATAAAGAAGATGTAGGACAGATTTGATTTTTGACTATTTCCGTTAATATTTCATAGAGATATTGTGCTTGTATGACACATATTTATGATCTTTCATCTTAAACCAACCGCTCCGACGGCCTAGTGGTTAGAGCGTCCTCCTCGGAAGGGGAAGGTCGCGGGTTAGAACCCCGGCCTAGTCATACCAAAGACTTATAAATGGTACAAACAGCTGCCTCCCTAGGAGCTCAGCATTAAGAGGTTAGTGTAGAACTGGTCGGCCTGGTGTCAGGATAATGTGACTGGGTGGGACATCTTGCCACATGTCTGCTGCATGATGGCCAAGTGCTAGACATCACTATAAACTGCCACACTGCAGACATCGTAGCGATATGATTGAAAAAAAGTGTTAAAGCTACGTTAAAAATCTGAATCACACACACACACACGAATAAATTTAAAGAAGTAACCAAACTATTAATTAATTTGATAATGTTGATATTGCCAACACCGATGGCTCAGTATCACTGCCTGTTGGAGATCATTAAGATGCGGGTTCGAATCCAGCCCAGATAGTACCAGTTTGGGCACTGTGATGTGCATAATTTGCCTCGACAGGTTATATCCTATAACGTTTTCATATTTCCTTGAAGACAACCCAGTCATTGAATCGATTGAGCATAGTCATCTGACGTATTGATAATGCTAAGTTGTAAAACCATTGCGGCAAAATCATATCCCACAATGTTCTAAACTTTTACCTTCAAATTAATGCCTAATCAACAAAGTTCCTTCAGCGCGAGAAGAAATTGGGAGACAGAGTGAGACAGAGACAGACTGACGGGGGGGGGGGGGAATAGAGAGAATAAAATTGAAATGCCATACAAGAATACACTCACACAAATAAGGTGTTAAATTGTAGATAAGATAAAAAGCCATAACCCTTTCTATGTCTCCCTTTTCCTCTCCATTTTTCTTTTGTGACCTGCAGTATATAATATTACTTATTGTATACTCTGTTTTTCCACTTTCTTTCCGATCGGTGGCTTCGTAGAAAACACAAATGTATCTCTTTACCTCCTCCCTCTCTCTCACTCCCAGAAAACAGATTCTGCTGCACAACCTGCACCACAGTTAAAGCACTGTTTCAAACAAGCTGTGTTCAATATATTTTTCTTTCTGCATACTCATGCTTTTACCGGAAGAAACTGGATTAGTTCAGTACTTTACACAAATCTGTGCTAGCTGTCTTTGGTAAGTTACGTAGATCACAACATCCATACCGCTAATAGTAGATTGTAATTTTACTGAAAATAACTCTTCTATCAATACGAAGCTCATTGATTGTGAAACTTAAATGCGACATTACTTAAATAATTCTAACATAGCATATTTAAATGCAACATTTATCAAATAGTTCTAAAAACCATATACTCGTGGAAACCTAGGTATCATAGGAGCTCGACAGGTTTTGATCTTTTGTAATTCATGTGAAGCATCTAAAAACGATGACGGACGTTTGTGTTCAAATGCAAACGATTACGGGCGTTTGTGTTCAAATGCAAACGATTACGGGCGTTTGTGTTCAAATAATTTTGACGCATATCATGTTTACGGAGCAACTTTTTATATGCCCAATACATTGCGTTCCGGATACAGTTTATGGATCTACGAGCAGAAACAAAAATACGTTTTCAAGTAAATTGCTTGATATTTCTACCATTTCAAGGACTGCTTCTGACTAAGCAATCGGTTCCTCAATGTGTAACTCGACCTATTCATGCACAGATGTTTCATTTTTACCCCGAAATTGCTTTTGCGACGAAATTTGCCGCCATCTTGAAGATTGCTGCTGGGACAACCGACATCAAACCGACTATTTTTTTTACATCCCAGCCTCTGCAACCAAGATATGTCTTATCTTGCCTAGAGATTCCGGAAATAAATTATGGTTCTTCATTTCTTATTGTAAACAAATGTCCATCGAAATGGGACGGCTTGCAGGTTCGGAAAATTTCTGTAACTGATATTTATACGGGTGTACACTTCAGGAATACATATTGTGCTTTGTGCAATTCTGTTACTGATTATATGTTCTGGAAATCAGAAGTGATGTACGAGGAAAACTTTCATCCAGACATAATATAAGAAATAGAGAAGACTGTGCTTTTCGATTTCTTCCACCCGGACCAAACGTTACGTACCGAGTATGCCGTCAAAATGACATCAATGGCTCATGTCGTGAAGCCAACAATATTGCCAATACGTCGGTGGTACATATGTGTACTAATGGAGGATATGCCTTAGTTTATGAAGGAATGCATGCTTACAAAAACATCCACTATGCTTTGTGTAATGGTGCTGAGAAAAGTACTTTACAATGCGAAACAAGAAAAGGTACGTTTTCTACTACCAAGCCAGGTAAGGGTTTAAGAAAGTTCTGCAGCTATCGTTTCCTTGTCGATTTAATATCGGAGTCGGTGAGAAAGACGGTGTTCTAGTAGAATATGGATCGAAATATATGATCCGATCAAAAATAAATGCAGAACTGTATTTTGCTTTGAACCATATGTTTTCAAATCAGGAAAGTACATTTAAGTACAGGATTCGCCTGAAATCAAGTCCAATACTACTTTCCCTTTTGGAAATCAGATATGCCTCTATGTCCCATTGAAATCTGGAGCATTTGAAATTCTTTTGTGTAAGAACATATGGATTCTGTCTACCGGATAGATTTATAATGAAAAAGAGTACCATATTGAAGGGAACTGACGTGCTGATATATCTAAGCTAGGAACTGAATGCATGCCCATGTTTTCTTATGAAGAAGTAACTATCACGTTGGCTGGTGGGATTTTATCTTTATCTGCCTTGCTGATAAACTTTGTAGTTTATTCCTGCTTCCATCAGTTAAGAAATGTTCCTGGAAAGATGTTAATGAGCCTAATAGCCGCGCTTTTTGTAGCGAACATTCTCTTTCTTGTGTCTTCAGCATTTGAAATGGTGAGTGAATTATGCATCACTGTTGCTATAGAAATGCACTATTTTTTTTTTGCCTCCTCTTGCTGGATGAATATCATGGACTTTGACCTTTGGTGGACATTTTCCAGACAATTTACCGTAACGAACATCGACGGAAAATCTCCAAAACGATTTTGTTTCTACTCTGTTTATGCTTGGACCCTTCCACTTCTAATTTGATAGCTGCCGTATCTGTAAATTGTGCTAATATTGACAACCATTTTAGACACTGGCAGTCAAACTACGCTACAGGTGCGTGCTGGATCAGAAACAGAGAAGCTATGATTCTGTTTTTCGTATGACCACTTTTGATATTTAAACTGTTGACATTGTTGCCTTTTCTGCAACGACCGTTCATATTTATCGTGCTAGGAAACAGTCGGCAATAATACAGAAGAAAAACAGCAAGTGTAAATTTTTAATTTACATTAAGCTATCATTTATCATGGGATTGACATGGGTGTTTGCATTCATTTCCATTATGGCGAACATTTTGTGGTATGTGTTCATCTTAGAACACTTTGCAAGGCGTGTTCATTTGTCTATGCTTCGTATGTACAAAGAAAGTGTTCCGATTGATATCGGCAATAGCAGTAACATTGTTAGACAAACGGAAAAAGAGATCTGTAGAATTTATATCGAGCACTGCATCTAAGTCACAATCGGGAAAAAACGCTACAGACTTCGACATCAAAAAGTTCACAAGACGCAGTGTAGGAATATTTCTACACTTTCCACCTTCTTCTGTTTGATTTAAAGCAGTTAGCTAAATTGCTTTCTGTTCTTTAACGCACCCGTATTTTACGCGTTCATGAATGCCAAAAACATTTATACCAAGAACACCCTGTGCACAATGAAAACATATTAGCTGCCACAATATTTGCTTTAACGTGCGAAATCTCAGAAATATACACTATTGTAGATTGACAGTGACACAGTAAAACCTACAAGTTATCAGTACTGTTTTGCTTTGCTACATCGTTCATGCAGTGTGTGTAATCGATGTTTAAATTTCATGACTTCATGAATATATATATATATATATATATATATATATATATATATATATATATTGTAATTGTAATAAATTTTGGAGATGCGCATTTGGTTATAGCGCCCAGTTTAAGGAATTCTTAGATTTGTGTGATTATTTGTTTGATTATTGGAATTCGGTGCAATGGAAATATTCCTTAGCCCGAAATAATTAACCATTTACTAAGAGCAAACTTCCCGGAGAGAAAGTGTTAGTGAGTTTCCATGATGCAATAGCCAGTTAGTAGTGAATTCAGACCCAGACCGCATGACTGTCCCTGAATAATATAGTCCCTATTAAAATCTAGTGATGTACATTGGTGTTGTGACTGCAGTGGCAGTTTTTACGGTAGGAAACCGGTAAATTATACAATAGATGGAATAAACAAGAAGGGACTCGGCAGATACCGTTTATGTCGCCATCGTGGCAAATGTGATGCAGTTGTACTGGCGTAATGTGCCTTGAAACCATAGACTGACTGGCCTAAGGTGGTGTAATTAAAATAGTTCCCTGTGTTACGGGATACTTGTAGAGTTTCTACGGCGTGAACTGCTGACGGTACGGAAAGTGGATGAAGAGAAACTATGCAGATGTGCGGTTGATAGATATTTGACAAGTTGGGAGATCTGTGGTCTTGCACTGATTAGAGTAAAATTCATGTATAAAATGGACAGTCGGGCTTTCTAATTTACAACTGAAGTTGTATAGAAGTCTTTGGAAATTTGGGGTAAACTTATGACTTCTAGCGGGAATCGCGCCAGGGTTTGACACCGCTCGGTCAAGCAAAGACCCCTGGCTTGTAACAATATATATATATATATATATATATATATATATATATATATATATATATATATATATATATATATATTATGTTGTATTAATTTTATTTTTGATATGCAATTAATTTATTTCAAAAATGTGTTTGTCAAAAGGTTTGTAAAATTAGAAATACAGGCTATATCTTATACCCTCTAATTGCATATTGAATGTTATATGTCATTGAAATTTCTTTACTCATATAAGTAACAATTACTTTAACAAGTATAGTTTGCCATATTTGTCCTATCATTTTTTATTTCTCTCAAAATATGTTTCTTCAAACGTGCATCAAATTATGTAAATTGCGCAGGTTACTTTAAGGCTTTCTCCTTCGTTACGTCTCTATTTTTGTGTAATGAATAATATACGCTAGGACGCAAAAACCAACTTAACTCTTTTTTCCTATTAGTTCGATGCATTTTTCTGACCTTTTCCTTCCTTTTCTATTTGTCGTTCTTCCTTTCATTTGTGGTTTTTTTTCTTCTTTTTTGTTTAAATAGGGCGCTTGTGTTACGTTCCCACATAAGAAACATAGTACTTAGTACTATTAGGGTATTTATTTACATGACTATTTTTATTGGCAGGGAACATTTTGTCTATTTGTTGGATACTCTAGTATATGTTGTAACAGAGTACTAATCCCACTTACACTCCGTCTGTCTGTCGATGCGCCTCATGTGTGTTGTCAAAAATACCTGTCGACAGCAAATTCAAGCCAACAACCCCGTCTTCTCCCCCGAACCCTCTCCCCTCACCCCCTTTCTCTCCCGGATCCCGTTTCATAATTTTCAGTGCTCAGGAAAGAATACTGTTGAAGCACGTATTTGTCTTACTCCGTACTGGGAAATGGTCTGAGTTAATTTCAGGTTACAGTAACCAAATGTTTGATCTTAAATATATTGTTACTGACCCTCAGAATACTGACGCTGTGAATGTGGAGATAATTCAAGGAGGTTCAAAAGCATTTGATGCAGACTCTTGAGCACTGTATGTGTCTATGTGTCTCTTTGACTGAGAGGTACTTTTTTCCGGCACGTTTTTGTAGGAATATAAGAGAGTAGTGTTGCTTATATTAAGACAGTTTCACGTATGTCTTCGCTATCTCTAACGCAGAAATCATGTCTGTGAATACGATTCCTTGCTCTGTCATGTTTTCTGGAAATGTTTCGAGTCAGAAACTCATACTTAAGCCCAAAAGTTACAACAAATCAGATATCATGTTTGTAGTCTGTCATAGAAAAATTAAGGATGTCAGTTGCAGACCAAAATTAACAAACATCCTGAATGTTTCGAAATTCTATTGCAATTAAAGTTACAAAGTGTCAAACATGCCAACTTTCAAGCGTTGAGAATAAATGGCCTGGTCCATATCATAGAAATATTTTGAGCTCGACACTCCAATCCTAGAAACAAATGTAGTACGATCTTCCTATTCTGGAAAGATTCTGAAAACGACAATTAACACGATACTCTTATTTGAAGAAACATTCTGAACACGATCCTCCTATTCTAGAAGCATCGTGAGCACTAAATGTCTATCCAACAAACATTGCGATCACGACACTCCTGTCCTAGAAATAATCTGAGTACGTAATTCCGAGTCTATAAATATTGCGGCACCTTCTTCCTGTTCCAGAAACCTACTCAGCACGGCCCTGCTATTCCAGAACTTACTGAGCACAACACTCCTATTTTAGTACGTTTTGAGCATGACACTTCTATTCTAGAACATTTTGAGCACGACACGGCTTATCTAGAACGTTGTGAGCACGACACACCTATTCTAGAACGTTGTGAGCACGACATACCTATTCTAGAATGTTTTGAGTATGACACTCCTATTCTAGAACGTTTGAGCACTTCAGTTCTATTATAGAAATATTTTATCGAGCCAATTCTATTCTACAGACAGTTTGAGCACTTTACTCGTTTTCTATAAATATTTTCAGCGTGTCACCCCAATTGACATTTTTATAAGTTTAAGCAATTAACAGATTTACAGAATTTCGGAATAATATAATGTCCTTTTCTACTAGCATGCTAATTTTCCAAAAGCTATTTTTAAATTTTCAAATACTAATAGCTATATTTTAAGGTCCAATCATTTCTTGAGTACGGGTAAAATTCTATTACAAACAGTACCGACTTTTCCAGTAATACTGTCTTTTCTAGCGGTAAAAAGGAACTCCACTACATCAACCCATGTCTAGAACAGCGACGTATGTGGATGAAGATATACTTTAGTGTTGCATATGTTGTCAGTGAAGGGATAAAAACTCTAAATAATAAAATAAGTCTGCAGTCTCACATTTGCTATCATATAGATGGAGCTGTTGATAATGATATTGTTAGGACAATTATATAAAAAATCAAGACACATGCACTTGGAAGATTGATATTTTCGCCATTGCGTTCCTAATATCCTGGGTTATTAGGTTTAATGCAGACCCAAATTATCATTATTGATGTTCCACTATCTTGAATCTGATAAAGATCTGAACTTCGTTACCCCAATACAGACTTGCTGTACGTAACAACATGTACGCTGTTAGAATATTTCATTTTAATTTGATTATCATTCGTTTTCAGAAATTATAAATATCGACTGCTAATTTAATCAACAAATGTTCATTTTTGTGATCTAACATCTGTGCCATGGATATTTGGTGTAAAACTGGAAAAGGTTCAAATTTAAGTTTTCTACTAAGCTTTTCTATTCTAATGGTTTATCTAAATCCATTTATTCATTGAATATTTCCGGCACATTACGGGGTGACATACATTTACTCTTCTAAATATAGTATTAATAATAGAAGTTCCCACAAAAACCTCAATTTTGTCCAAGCGCAATCTTGTTTTCGGACGACTGATAGTAATTGATAGCAATTATCACCTGTTACATAGAACGCAAAAAGCGTGAAAACAAAACTGCACCTGTAGACAAATGTAGTTATATATATATATATATATATATATATATATATATATATATATATATATATATATATATATATATATGAAAGAACGAGAATTTTCCGAAAAGGCGCTGCTACGAAGCCCCCACTTTGTTGGGGGTGGGTTGTACCTTCTTACAAGGTGTCCGCTTTATTGGGCTATCGTTGTCTAGAGGGTGATCACCTTCGGTGTTATTGCCCGGATCGAGTAAATATCAATATAAAGTGTGAAACTTACAGGTGTAATAGATAGAGATCTGAGCAGATATATAAAACAGAATGACACGAGCCCCCGTACATGAAAAAATAACAATTTAATTAATTACATAAACAACTGTGATAATACATCACATTAGGAAGATACACTTCTTTTTCAAATAAATCATTCACCGAATTTCAAACACAAATATACTTATATAAATAGCCGATCTGTTTTAAATGATAGAATTGGTTCATCATAGAATCGAGTGAACAATCGAAGTCATTGCCTTGTACAACTTCATAACCTGATTATTTCCGGTTCATTCCAAATTCACTGTGGCTGTTCTTTTTTGGTCCTTTCCACTTTTCTTTTCTCTTCTCCAAACTCTCTATTGTCTCGCCTCTTTCGGCCCTCGAACTTTGTGTGGGTAGGTAGATACGTAAGTACGTGATACGTAGATACTTGGATAGGTAGGTACGTGGATACGTCCCGTGGAGCTATTTCACCTTTCAAAAATAAACAAAGAAGCAATCTAAATCTTCTGCCAGATATCCTACTGGGAATAGATCATTACTCCTTCTCTCGTTATGTCAGATATCGTTCTATAGGAATTCAAACAGATACCAAAGGATATCTGGTCAAGCCAAACATGGCAGACCATAAACAAACCTAGTTTCATAAGATTAATGTACTTCCTAATGGCTATTTCAACCTGACTCACATTATCATACCACGAGACATCAGTTCCGGTCTCGTCTCAATTACACAAATGAATGAATGAAATTCATTACATGGCTTAACTACGTTAATTCTAGTGAATACACACATTCAAGTCTCTAGCATATATGAAATCTCACTTCATGGTTTAACAACGTTAATTTCAGTCAATACGCACTCAAGTCTTTATCATACGTGAAATCATCTAAGGTCGGTGAATTCACACGGATTCTCGTAACTCATATTAACTAAAGTAAGGCATGAAATTCTTAGATACATATTTTCCTATAACAATCAAGACGACACATTCAAACAATTCGTCAAACTTATATAAAGAATATCATTGTACGGATTCATATAGATGAACTCACACAGTTGTATTCATATCAAGAAAATTGATCTACGAATTTAAACAAATAAATTCATGCAAATATAAGTAAATAAATCAAACAAATCGTTATATTGATATCAACGAATTACATGAGACTGGCGCAAAATATCTTGTGCTTCAAGCTTCGCTCGCTTCTACCGCCAAAATCGTGTCCGTCGACTTTACAGACATCCGATCCCTTGGATAATTATTTTACGAGAGAATTTCTTCTAAATTCGACCTCGGAGTCTCCCACATGTGTTTTCTCTTGCAGAAAAGCGTAGATTGACTAAAACTTTGCGATGGGACATATTAAAACCAAGAATTTCGTGTGGGAATCACGCCCCTTATTTAGCGTAACCAATCCGGATTAATATCTCTCCCGCCTTTTCTAATCTATAGTCTGCATGACCTCTAAATTCCCAAATGACTAATTCTGGAAAATCTCAAATCTGACAATTTCGATACAAGACCGAATTTATCCCTATTCTTCCAGTCTGTCCGACTTGTTAAATAAACGAATGTTTAATTAAAAATCGTTCTCTCACATGACACAGACGTTAACCATCCGTGCATTATGTCTATTTAACACGCGCCGGTCCCCATAAATCTAATTACTCGTTCACCTGCCCAAATTAATGTGCTCTTCATAGATCGACAGAAATTGCGCCCTTACATACACAGACACGTGACTGATCTAATTTCCTTGTAATACATAAGAAGAGTGAGCCTGTTTGAGGTCGGCTAATCTTTAGATCCCCTTCCTCGCTGAGCCGAATATTCAATGTAGGTATCCGCAGATTTATAGAATAGACTGGAGTTTATTTAAATACATGTGTTGATGAAACATTATCTTTTTGCAGGATCACAGAGACTGTAAATATGATAAGGGCATAAATTATGAAACGTGTCTAAATACGAATAAGGCACGAATAATGAAACGTGTCTACTTATGATTAAGGGCATGAATAATGAAACGTGTCTAAATATGATTAATGACATGAAGACTAAAACGTGTCTAAATATGATAAATAGTATCAATAATGAAACGTGTCTAAATATTATTAAGGCAAGAATAATGAAACATGTCTAAATATGATTACGGTACGAATAATGAAACGTGTCTAAATATGATTAAGGGCATGAATAATAAAATGTGTTTACATATAATTAATGATATAAATAATGAAACGTGTCTAAAATAATTAAGGCACGAATAAGGAAACGTATCTAAGTATGATTAAGGGCATGAATAAAGAAACGTGTCTAAATATGATTAAATTCACGAAAAATGAAACATGTCTAAATATGGTTAAGGACACGAATAATAAAACGTGTCTAAATATGATTAAAGATATAAATAAAGTTTACGCATTCTCATGCGTATGTGTGCGTTTGAAGACTCGCGTATTACACACTTTGAAGTTCAAACAAAGGAAATGAAGCAGAAGTAACGATGGATGGGCACGGGATGGGTTGTAGTCATGACGGAATCCATTTAAAATTTATAAATTAACCACGGAGTCAAATGCAATGCGGAAACAATGAGCTAACATATGCTCAGTTGATTCTATGTCGACTTTTGAGGAAAGACGTTTGCCAAACTATTCAATGTCCTCATTTGAGAAAACATTTGCCCACTGTTTTAGTAACCACAACTGAGCAGGCATTTAGTAAACTAAAATTCCCAAATCTGACCATACGTTTGGCCAACAACTATCGTGGTCATACTTTGGGCACAACGGATTGGTCTCAATACTGACCATTCTTGTTTGCCTAAAGTACAGTCTGACTGATGTAGGTCTAGATATTAAGGTAGATAAAACACACTCATTTCAGTTTTTCATGCCATTGTTATCTGAAGGCATACAGGGCAATAACTGAGTACACAGTCTGAGGTGACCTTGTCTGACCTATAACTGTGGCAGTGGACTATTTGTACTGTACATTACCACAGTGACGGGAGTGAGAGTGTGAATGTTACAAATCCTCCACATTTTCAGCTGCTTGCACTATGTCATGATCCAGGAAATATTTTAACTTCCGCAATGTACTGAAGTTCTAAACATACGAACCAATTAGTGTGAACAATGACATAAATTCGCAAGACATTTATAAAGGATGGTCATAACACCAGAATATAAAACAGAGTTAAATGAACACGTGTCTATCACTGGAAGAAGGACACACACACACACACACACACACACACACACACACACACACACACACACACACACGCACGCACGCACGCACGCACGCACGCGCAATGGTACTTATGTATTTAGTATGTAACTATTCTGCGTCGTATAACAATAACGATAAGCTTCAACGAACCAGCTCTTCATGTTGCTTACTTGATTCCTTCTGTATTCCTATTTACAAGTCGCAAAATAGGTTAATAAGAATTGCTTTAGACAAATGTGACTATGTGACTATTATTTCTCAAGAAAAATACACCCATTAAATTTTATGATCTTATGACCATCCTTTAGCTGTTTGATGTAACAGGAACGAAATGAATACTCCTAATGACGTCACAATCATTACACTCTTTTTTTAAAAAAAATTTTACATTCTGAAATCGGTTCGACCGTTCTGTCATGCTTGTACTGTACCCCTGACCCCAGTAATGTTCACTGCATCGATCCGCGCAAGAAATGTGTGAAGGAAAGTAAAAATCTCTTCATTTTCGTACGAAAATAGCCATTAATTTAACGAAGTATTATATGTACAATTTATTTACGATATGTACAATTTATTTACGATGTATAATTTGAAGCATTATATGTACAATATAATTTATAAAAAGTCCATGTTCTAAAGGTATTTTAAAATTTCCGAACTTTATTCTATCGATGTATTAATGCAGCCGTTAATCGCAACTGATACGGAAAGGAGAGGCAAATCGATGCAGATGGAGGGCTTTTTGCTTTAAATGCATCATAAAAATAAAATATATGTTTCTGAGCTGATATAAGGAATTATCTCACTCGTGAAGTAGAAACGTATTGTCGCAAGTGGAGAATAACAATGCAGTTTCCACTTCACACTTGAAATATCTCCTTATATATACTCAAAATAACGTATATATCCTATATCTCATCAAGATCTCATCAACGTGTTCCAATAATTTTGTTCAGAAGCATCGTGAAACAGGCTATTTCTTTTGAATGCCAGGAAAATGAGTACCGATATCTTCCTCCATCTCGATATTATGATTGCCTGAGAAATAACTTGTTCGTGTAAACTAAGACACAAACAAACAAAAAATAGCTTTATTTAGCAGACTAGATGGAAAACTCTCAAAGATTGGCATTGGCAACGTTAACTGATTTGCGAGCTGCGGCCTTAAAGAATGACTGAACAGAGGATCGAACATCTTCTTTCAGGATCAAATTCTGAAATAAATGATTAATTTGTACGCAAGCATCACAATATGCATTCTGTATGGAATATTTCCATTTCAGATATTAACCAACACTTGAAATCAAGTTATAACTTACGCTGATGTACCTTTTCTTTGCTTGCAGAGATATAAACAATTTATGGCACCTCCTTTACAAGCTGTTGTAAATGTTCATGATAGTAAACTAATGCCAAGATGGGGCCACCATAATATATACATCTTGCCTTAGACAGGAGGTGTTTACTTTTCAAGCATTGCGTTGAATTCATGGAGGAAATGTGTTTATGTTAGGAGCCTAATGCTATACAATGGACATAGAAGGCTATATAATTAGTTTGAACTATGGCGCCTATCACTCTAGCTGAATTGACTAATAGTATTTATAATGGAACAAACAATTGCTACCATGTATACACATTTCATGTAGGCTAAGAAGAAACGATGTGTGCGTATATGAGAAAGCTACATCTTGTTAAGCTGATGGCTTTGTATTTACTTTTGTTGCAGCATTTTAATTCATTAAAATTTTTCGCAGGAATGCGAGAAGTGAACGGGGGCACCCTAGCGACAATGGGACTTCCTTGTCAAAAAGTGCCGCGGCACTCTGGCGACAAGGAGAAATTTAATATGGGTGGGCCTGTCTAGCGACAAGGGCAATTTAACATTGGGAATGTATAGCAGCAATGTATTGGGCCTATCTAGCGACAAGGGGAATTGGAGAGGGGTGACGACATAGGTTAGAAACATAGACATAGACATGCATAGATTTATAGATATAAATCTATCAAACAAAAAACTATACAAC
>JAECUM010033460.1:0-46744 GCA_016617855.1 Megalonaias nervosa
GATAAGGGTCTATGTTATTTGCAGTTGAACCCAACTTAGAGTGAGTATATATGGTATTCTGTATAAGTGACTAACCCTTGTACAAACAGCAAAGGTCAGAAATGCATAATAACAAATGCTGAGAGCTAAATAAAAATCAGTAGGCCTGATGGCAATGTTTTTAAATACCGGTACTGTTTTTTTCTGCTATGTATTTATGCTTATGCAACTGAGAAACACTAACAAGTCAAAATCCTGAAAAAGTGATAATCTAGATCTGCAGTAAAATTCAATGGGAGTATCACGTAATCCCTAATTATCAGCTGATCAGTGCAAAGAAATCAATATGAGCATTAAATATCTCCAATAATTTACTTAAAAAGTGCAAAGAAATAACCATAAATATGTAAGTGTCATAGATTGAAGCTGAAGAGTATTATTTAAAACTTTTCATCAAGATTACATACTAGTAATGCGGCAGTCAGTATCTACAAGTTATTGCATACCATGCTTTATCAGTGAGGAAAAAATTCTATTAATCTTCCTGTTACAATCCTTGAATCTCAGGTCAGATTTACAATTACAATCATAATCATATTTCTTTTTCTTTTTCATTTTGTAAATTAGCATCTTCTTTCAACAATGAATACTCTAGGTAATCATATATAATTTTTCAAAACAAACCTAAGAGGTGTTGAGACAAGACATGATAGGTGCAGGGCCATTGCTAAACCTGAGTCAGATGGTGCAAAGGCCAAAACACAGCTGAGGTAAGGCACACACAGTCCATTCTGTACCATATATAATACTTAAGCAAGATGGTGCCAAGGCCCAAGTACAACTGAGGCAAGGCACACTCATGCCTTGCTGGAGGGTATACAAAACCTGAGACAGTTGGTGCCAAGGCCCATGAACAGCTTAAGCAAGGCACACTCAGCCCTTGCTAAAGCATGTATAAAAACTGAGCCAGTTGGTGCCAAGGCCCATGAACAGCTTAGTGAAGGCACACTCAGCCCTTGTTGCAAAACCTGAGCCATTTCGTGTCATGGCCAATGTACAGCTTAGGCAAGGCACACATAGGCCTTGCCGGAGGGTATACAAAACCTGAGACAGTTGGTACCAAGGCCCTTGTACAGCTTAGGCAAGGTACACTCAGCCCTTGCTGGAGGGAAACACAAAACCTCAGCCATGTGGTGCCAAAGCCGATGTACAGCTTAGGCAAGGCACACTCAGGCTTGCTGGATAGTATACAAAATCTGAGACAGTTGGTGCCAAGGCCCAAAATCCATGATCCACATTCAGATTTTGTCAGATAAAAATTTTAGAGAATGAACTATTTTACTCAGAAAAAAAGAAGAAAAAAATACCTTCAAAGATCTGATTGAGGTGTAAGTTACACTCAAAGACCTAAATGTACATTTCTTAACTTCTTAATGTAAAAGTTGATAAAGCTGTAGTGCTCACTTTTTTGCATAAGCATTTTAACTTCTTTAGAACCTTACGATGTTTTTAAACTTCTAAACACCTTCTATGTTTTCCTATTATAAAATCCAACACTGATACATTGTGGCTCAAGTTCCACTGTTATTAAGTAGAAATGTCTCATGTTACAACTAAAATATCTCAAAACTAATTATTTTGACTACAAGTTTTAAAAGAAATTATAGTATTCTGTGTTAGGATTTTGTTACATATTTACATTATGTCAGTAGATGCCTAAACATCACATCATAAAAAGTTTAAATAATCTGCTTCATCCTCAACCATGTTAAAAACATTAGACTTTTGTATAACTAAACAGAAACATTTAAAACTTTAAAATTATGGTTTGTAAAGTGTAAATGAATTAAAGAGAAGGCATTTTAAAAGTTTTCTTTTTAATTTATTTGTCTGGCATGAATTCAGGCATTAGATGTATGGCTGTATACACCCATAACCTGAAGTAATGTTTATATCTTGGCTAATGTAGTGAAAGCTGTTTTGCAACGTTTTCTTTTTGTTCCCATATATACTCCCTTATAAGTCTGGTCCAACTGCAAACAGAACAGACCCTGATCTGCCATCACATTATGCATTGGCATATCAGGGTGTACACTGTTTGTTTTACTGATTACTCCTAGCAAACTGCACAGACCTAGATCTGTTGGTGCATTATGTGATGGCAGATCTGAATCGATGCAGTCTGCAGATGGACCTGACTTATGAGTACATACAATATGCCCATGTAATGCTGAGTTTATTTGTCCTTTAATCTTTCCTTCTTTCCATAAATCAGAGTTTGCTTCCTACTAGAAAAGTTTATTGTAAACTTTTGGTTGCATGGTTATGTTTCTACAAAATGCAAGGGGGGTTATAGTAACTCAGTTGGAGAAACACGAGACTTGTAATCCATTGGTTATGGGTTGAAGACCTGCCCAGGCCAACCAGGATTGATTGCTTCTGTGTTTCCTGAGAAAAGCGCTTAGTCTGTGTGCTTTAAGTACCTTTAAAAACCCACCCATCAACTGACATCTTCAAACAGCAAATCTCTCAATTCCAAATGTCCTTGGCAGCAGAAAATATTTTATTATGACTCTGTAAAACTCTCAATTCCAAACATCCTTGGCAGCAGAAAATATTTTATGATTAGTCTGCAAAGGTTTTGAATACACTTTTTCAATACTATTTTTCTTACTGTACAAATAATTCCAAGCAAAAATATTTATTATTATTTTCAGCTTATTCTAATGGAAAAGAAAAACATTTCTAAAGATTCAATATGACAAAGTTCTGCATATTAAAAGTTAGCTTGATTTCTAAGGATTGATGGTACCAGGGGGGTACACTAATAATAGAAAGTATGCTATTACAGGTAATATGGATCTTTATATGGGCCACAGTGAGTCAGAAAATAAAGGAATGTTTTTCCAACGTTCACCATAGGGACTATAAACAATTTTTAGATTTTGCTGGTTTCACTGTAAGTGAATCTGCCTCTGTAGATATAACTTTCCTGCAGAAAGCAGGCCACTGTGAACTATATTTCATACTTCTGTCATTTATAAGAGTGGTTGGGTACTTACTGTACATGAAAATTTTATATGTTTTAGTCATTTACCATGGATTTCTTGCTTTGGCCAATAATGCATTTCAAATTTTGCTAAAATCAAACTTTTTTATAATGGGTTCAATGTAATATTGCCTACTGTAAGAGTTTCAAGAATTATTTTATCAAGAAGTCTAATGAGTCTTGGTTATAATCAACAAGAGGTGCTGTTTGAACCCACTTTAAAAATATGCTCACTTATAAGTGGAGTCCAACTGCAAACAACACAGATCTTGATCTGCCATCACATAATGTACTGGTAGATCAGGGTCTATCCTATTTGTTTCACTGATTACTCCTTACAAAATGCACAAACCCAGATCTATCCATGCATTATGCAATGACAGATCTGGATCTGTGCTGTTAGCTGTTGGACTTTAATTATAAGCAAGTATAGATGGTAATATACTTATTACATGTATTAGGCAGTATTTCTGAAAGTAAAACTACCCATGATTAGTTTTAAAGCATCTTAGATAGAAAGATTTTCCTGTTTTGAAGGCTGAAAATGAAAGACAACCAGAGATTGAAAGATTTTCCTGTTTTGAAGGCTGAAAATGAAAGACAACCAGAGATCAGAAGAATATAACCCCTTCCTCATTTAGCATTGCTTTGAACCATTTGGAAGTATTTTTAAGCTACAGTGTATGTTGATTGGAGCCTAAAAATATGACAATGGTTCAAGTAGGATCACAGTGGTAGCTATACTGATAAGCCCTTAAATCAGAACTTTCTTGAAGGTACATAATTTTGTATTAAAAAATGATGTAGGTCACAGGGACCTTGTTTAAGTGTGTAAAACACACCCATCCCAAAATGCATCCACACTGCAAGTTTGATATAGATAGATGTACTAATATCAAAATTTGATACTGGACAGGTAAAAGCTATATTGAAGGAAATGGCTAAATAGACTTCAGTTTTAATCAACTATTGTATTGATATGATGTTATACCATATATACTTACTTATTAGTCATTTTCAATTGCGAACAACAGAGTCCTTGATCTGTCATTGCATACTGTGCCAGCAGCTCTGAGTCTATATTGTTTTTTTTATTGAAAACAAACTGCACAGACCCAGACCTGTTGGGATATCATGTGATAGCAGATATGGGTTGATGCAGTTTTGCACCTGGATCCAACTTCTAAGCGAGTATATACGGAAATAGTAATTAGTGATAAGATCTGTAACATATTACCACTTTATGAACAGTCAGGTTAGCTGATGATTTATATACAAAAATGTGTGTCAAGACTAAACTCTGTTCTCATTCTTCCTAATTGAGACTAATTACCCTCATTAAAGTTTGAAAGAGTTCATTCTTTGGCCAATAAATGTCTATTCTGACAGCAAATACAGTATTTAAGTCATTCCTGATGAACATTTAATTATTTTATGTGATTAATTAGTTTCAGTACAACATGTGCTAGATATATGCATGCACATTTACCCATGTAATGGATATTTTTAAAGAATGATTTATGCGGACTTTGAAATTTATAGTAACAAAGTTGGCTTCAATGTGTGTATTTGAACAATGCATTTTACAACAATAGCTTCAGCACAATATAACCTTTAATGTGTCAGTGTGCCATTAAACGCCAACCATCCAACCAACAAACCTTCCCTCTCTCTCTCTCACATCATCTCAATAATTGCTTTAACTAAAAATTCAATATTATTGGTAACACTTTGTGAAACTCTTAACTCAATTTAAGACTTAAATGACAATAATTTCTCAACCTGGAATCAATTTTAACATCTCATGTTGACATTTAAATACCAAATAATTGTGTATCTAATTCTCATGATTAAGTGAAATTATAAAAAAGCTTTAAAAAACCCAGTTAAAACTTCAATAGTATATACTGTACGGCTGCATCAGGACTAAGAGAGCTAAGAAAAAGTATATTTACATTGATTGAAAATTTCATCTTTTACATTTCCTTGCTGAAATACCTCTAATTTACATTTTGATACGCATACTGATTCTGAAAGCAATTAAGACATTGTTGAAACTGGTCCAGCACATCACATGTAATTTACCATCATGCATGGTTTGGTGCTTTACAGCACAGCAACACAAGTAGGTTATTTAGTTCCTAGGCAACTGAGTAAAGTACCTTGCGCAACTACACACCACAATAGCTGACCCAAGCTGGTCCAATGTTAGGATTCTAACCTGCACCTTTTCAGTCAGGAGTCATGCACATTAATCACTGAGCCATCACAACTCCCAATTTACAATCATGCAGTGTCAGCATATTCACATGAAACACACATAATACATATCCTAGGCCCAAGAACATAGTAGTCTATCTCACAACTAAATCTGTGAAAAAAGATAACCATTTTTTCAACTCATTTCTTACAAAGTGTGTTAGCAATGTAATGTGTGTTTTCAGGCATTGTTTACTTATGATGCAAACATTGCAAATAAAATACTCATAACCATGCATATATGGTAATCTCCTCATTTAACCCTTTTGTACATGTACAAGTATTTATATTTTCCAAACTCATTTTTCAAACATCAATAATTATGTTCTACATCTTCTGGACTGAGCAATTACTAGATTTAATTGGATTCTAATTATAGTCTGGCTTTGCATAGCTTGACCAGCAGAAAACTTGTTCTAGAAGCAGTCTAACACATTAACAAACCCAGCAGGGGAACTGTGTTAATCAATATTAACATTTCTTGGTGTAATTTTCTAAATGGTAGGGATAATTGCTGCATTATTAACAATTTAAAACATTTAGTTAGATCACTAGGGAACCATACTGCATGTGAGAAACATGTACATACAATTTAGGAGAATGCAGATTTCTACAGAGAACTTTACAACTGGGAACATCAATGGTTTGTTGTGTGCAAATATCAGATATAATCGGCAAGAACCATGATGATGGGCAGGGGAAAATCAAATATATGTTGGACATATGCAAAGATACAACAAATATTACCAAAACATGTAAAGTATGAATCCATGCATGTGTGTGAATGAAAAAGTTTTCAAACATGCATGTTGGTGTACACAATGCTATGTGTGCTGAATCCATACTTAGTCGCTCTTGTGTACACCAATCCATTATACCTTTTTTTGTATGATGTTTGTTTCCCAGCTGTATTTGATATATTTGCCTGTACATATGCAGATAATTGAGGGCCACAAGGGAGATTAGTTTTTCTACTAATTGTGTCACCATCATAAAATTTATTATTATTATTATTATTATTATTATTATATACCATACATACACTAAATGCAGCTTTTACCATTACATTTATTTATTTACAGATCTATTTATTAAAATTGTCTCTGCATGGATGGTATTAATAATGTATTGCGAGACAACTTTTTAACATTGTTAGTTTTATGAACATTTTTATTTTCAAGTTCTTGCATGGAAAGAAATGCCTTGTAACTTAAATGCAGTGCCTAAATTGATCAACTCTAACATGAATGACACTCACTGTATGTGAATATTAAACCATAACAATAAATTTTGTGTACAATATGACAGGACATCTTCACGCCTATCTTTTTTGCTCCATAACTGACTAAAACTGTTTTCCAAATCAAAATAGAGCTACCTGCAACCATACATATATGTCAGTACAGCTTGCACATGTCAACCCAGTTTAAATCTGTCTGATCAGTGAAGAATGGGACTGTGAGACCTTGCCAACTACATATTAGCTGAAATGGAATTCAAATTTTATTACCAAGGATATCAAGTTAATGCATCAAATGGCTTGTCTAGTGATAAAGTTGTCAAAAAATATCTACAACAGAATAACATATGCCAGTCAAAAAGTGACAAAACACATTTGGTCATCTAGGTCTGTATCAATGCATGGCTATTACGTCGCAGCAGTATGTCTGCAAAAGTCACTGAATTCTGCAAGTGTTTTGAAAAATTGGCAAATGTGGTCCACCTGAAGTATTGTATCTCATCCTACAGTCATATCTGGTTGGTTGTGCACTTTGTACACATTAATTTCTATATCGTGCCAAGGAAATGGGATTAGGTACCATTCCCAAGGACAAAGTCAGCTGACCTAGGAAAGAAGCAAATCTGTAACCCCTTATTTCTTTTTATGGCTCCAGAAAATGCTTGTACAATGCAAACGGTGTAAAATGTATTCTTCCATGATCAGTTACTGTATGTATATAAATCAGACACCAAATACCAACAACAAAATATTTCTGAAGCACACACACAAGTTGAAACCTGACAAATATGTCATGCAAAAATGATGCCGAGAAGTCCCTGATCAGTCAGTTATAGTCAAAGGGAGAAAACTCCACTTAAAAAATGACAATGTACTAGAAAACCTAAGGAAGGCCATTGGAACAAGGAGTAACAAACTTACCTCCCTTGTACAAACAGTCTAGCATAATTCCATGAATTTTATTATTTACATTATCATGAAACAATTTCCCCTTTCACTTTCATTGCAGTACCTGTAAATCTAAAAATAGGCCTTTATGGCTGGAGAAACAAATTTTTATTATTTAAATCCCAGATGAATGCTTCATGTACTGACAGTCAAAGAAGCAGGCATGTGTCCTATTTAGTATATGACAAAAATGAAAAGCTTAATTTAAATAAGAAAAATGCCAGTCATAAATTTTGTTACTTTAGACATAGCTTGATTTCTTAAAATGGAGTTTCTTGCTTATGGGTTGAACTGAAGGTATCATTGTAACTGGGATATTAATTTTTTCCGCAAACTCTGGTGGCGTTGTGAAATATATACATTTTTATTCTAAGACTAATTGTTAACTTTAAAGAAAAGTGGATAAAGACTGACATCTTTCAAACAATGATAGAAATCTTCCACATACTGACTGACATCTTCCAAAAATGACTGGCATATTTCATTCAATGACTTGAGTATCTACTTTAATGATAACATCTTGCACATAATGACTGATGGTATCTATAGCAATGGTAAAGGCTGACATTCTTCACATGATGACATCTTGCACATAATGACTGATGGTACCTACTGTAATGATAAAGGCAATGACATCTTGCACATAATGACTGATGGTATCTACTTTAATGATAAAGGCTGACATTTGTCACATGATGACATCTTGCATATAATGACTGATGGTATCTACTGTAATGATAAAGGTGATGATATCTTGCACATAATGACTGATGGTATCTACTTTAATGATAAAGGCTGACATTTGTCACATGATGACATCTTGCATATAATGACTAATGGTATCCACTGTAATGATAAAGGCGATGATATCTTGCACATAATGATTGATGGTACCTACTGTAATGATAAAGGCTGACATTTTTCCCATGATGACATCTTGCCATAATGACTGATGGTATCTACTGTAATGATAAAGGCTGACATTTGTCACATGATGACATCTTGCACATAATGACTGATAGTATCTACTGCAATGATAAAGGCTGAAGTTTTCCATATATTGACTGAATCTTGGCTGACATCTTCCATATAGAGACATCTTCAACATATCGATTAGCATCTTCAACATACTGACTGACATCTTCCACATACTAACTGAAGAATATATTGTACTGATCGCAGCTGACATCTTCCACACACAGACATCTTCCACATCTTGACTGACATCTTCCACATAATGACTGACATTTTCCACATACTGACTTTAGTATCTATTGTACTGATCATGGCTGACATCTTCCACAAACAGGCAGACATATTCCACATACTAAGATCTTCTACATAATGACTGATGGTATCTACTGTAATGATAAAGGCTGACATCTGTCACATGATGACATCTTGCATATAATGACTGATGGTATCTACGGTAATGATAAAGGCTGACATTTGTCACATGATGGCATCTTGCACATAATGACTGATGATATGTACTGTAATGATAAAGGCTGACATTTGTCACATGATGACATCTTGCACATAATGGCTGATGGTATCTACTGTAATGGGTTCGACAACCAGGGGCTATAACTCTGCTAAATGATGATACAGAAGAATAACAACAATCAAATTCAGTAAAAGCTCATTGGTATGAAGCTGCCAATAACAATTTAGTTCAAATCTGATAATAATTAGGTGAGAAACAAAAATTGGGCAAGTCTGACAATAAATAATTGCACCAAACAATGATGTGACAGCAGATCTATGTCTATGCAGTTTGCAGGTGGACCTGACTCATAAGCTAGTATATACTGTATTTTGTTAGAACTTGTCTTAAAATGAAAGTAAAAAAAAAATCATTGTTAAACAAAATATTCACTTACCTTGAAATGCAAGGGCTTTGATTTTCCAGACTGTATCAAACGTAGCTGTATGGATCAACTTCTCTATCACCGAGTCCTCCCTGATTTCCAGATTCCCACAAGTTATACAAACTTCCCTCCTTACAGAGACATAGTCATCCTCAAAACACTCCAGGAATACTGGCAAAAGCTTAGCTGTCATGATGCCTGCAAAGTTACCAGGAATCACATTAGAAAATTTGAGAAGGGTTCATTTTAGGACAATTAGGAAATGATAACAGCATAAATACTTGAATAGAGAATATATTGATGGAGTCATAAGCTAAACTTATTTCACATCTGTAATTGTATAAAAATAAACTTTTCCACTTAAATTATGATGCTTGAAAGATCTGATTACATTTGGCTTGGTCAGTTAACCTGAGAATACTTTTAAAAAAATGCCAAACTTTCCATAAATCTGAATTATTCAGTAGCACAATTAGCAACTGGGCAGAACAAAATGACCCCTGGATCTAAATTTTGGGAAAGAAAAATATACCTTAACATTTTGGGATGGGTCCAATAGTGTAATTCTGAGCATTTTGTGGATTAATCCCTGAATGCTGTGAATTTATTTGGTTATTTTTTTGTTTGTTGGGGAAGGAGGTTTATTTTTCATGCTATTTTGTTTTTTATACATAGAAAAACATAACTCTTTCATTGATAATTTGAATTCATGGAACAGGGACGATGGGTCCTACTGTCTCCAAATATGGTTCATTATTTATGAAGACTCTATATTCATTATTTGTGGTAACTACAAAATCCAAGAAATAAAAATAAATTTCAGTACATAAAAAAGGGTTTTTGCCAATGAGTACGTCCCAAACACCAAAATTCAAGTTTGTTGCTCAAATCCATTCTAGAATAGATGGCCAGGGCACAGAACTAGAAGTTGACAATTATCATATATACTCACTTATATTCCAATTGCAAACTGCACAGACCCAGATCTGGCAGATCTGGATCAATGCAGTTTATTAGGTGTATTATGTAACGGGCAATCAGGATCAATCTTGTATGCAGCTGGACATGACCAATAAGTGAGTGTATATGGTAGTCTTCTTACAAAGCAAACAGCATAAGAAAACTAAGCAACAGTCATCTCTGTTAGTATGGGGTACAAATTATATGAATGAGTACAGTCATCTCTATTAGCATGGGGTACAAATTATATGAATGAGCACAGTCATCTCCATTAGCATGGGGTACAAATTATATGAATGAGCACAGTCATCTCTATTAGCATGGGGTACAAATTATATCAATGAGCACAGTCATCTCTATTAGCATGGGGTACAAATTATATCAATGAGCAACAGCCATCTCTATTAGCATGTGGTACCAATCTCCCAAGTCTATAGAAACTGGTGAGCAAGAGTATTTTTTCCTACAAAAGATGTAAGGAATCAACCTAATAAACCTTCTATCAAAATGGGTGGTACAGGTCTTATCTTTGGGTAAAGGTTCCCAAACTTAAAATTTGGTAGAAGTTTATATAAGTGGGATGGACTCCTCATTTGAGCATAGGTTTATGAAGGGAAATTAATACCAATTTATACTTTGTACGATAAGTTCTTAAACGTCATACCCAACTGTCCAACTTTACTGATGGCCTCTAATTTAATTCTCTCATCTCCATTCAGGATTCGTTCTCTCAGATCATCATGGACATCACGACCATGACCAGTTTTACCGAGACACTGGGCAGCTGCATGTCTCACCTCAGCATTCCAATCATTCCACATCAGGTCTGCCAGCTTGTTTGTGATGTCCTGAATTAAAATGAATGTTACACTCAACAGCTTTGATCATGGTCCACCATCAAACACAAATGTACATGGACATAAACTTGAAATCCTTCCAACACAGCACTTTCTTCAGTTTCTTACTTTTTTAATTGCTTTATGATAAAGGGCTAATTCGATCACACCTTTTCAATACAATAATTCTGCAAAATGGTACCTCTCATCTGCTCCACCACTGCAAGACCCAAAACCAAATGTAGTTACTCAAATGGAGTGCCACTTTGACATACTTCTGATTGTAGTAAATAAAACTTCTCAAAATGAATGTACCCAGGAAGTTTCATTACTGTACATACAGCCATGTTCAGGTACGGAGATCAGTGCAAAATATTTTCCAAAAAATATTTTAAGATCATCGACAATGATGCCACTGCCACCATTGGAAAGTGGTTCCTTTTTGTTTTCATTCCTATACAGTATATGTGTGATACAGTTTGGCCATGAGAGTTTAAGATGTGTTAACCCTATCCCATATAAGCACACTCAGTGACACTAAAGATGATGTCATTATGCAAATGATGTCATGAATGTCTGACTGTCTAGCAATTTTAATGTGGAATAAAAACGTTTACTGTTTTATGAACAGTAATCCTTGTTTAATATGGACGACAAATATTTACTGGCTTGTGAACAGTAATCCTTGTTTAATATGGGCAAAAACATTTACTGGCTTATGAACAGTAATTCATTTTTAATGCTGAAGATGAACATTTACTGTCTTATGAACAGTAATCCTTGTTTACAAACTAAACTTGTCAGACTCTATTTTAGGTAGAAAATGCTCCATATATCTATACCGAACTCAGTACTGATGTTCCACCATCCTTTATCCAACTCTCCTTTCCAGTTTGAAATGAGACAAAAAATAATCCATCATATCCATTGTTGTGGGACAGGGAAATCTTACCATTTGTATTGTTGTGGGACAGGGAAATCTTGCCCTTTGCATTGGTGTGGGATGGGAAAATCTCACCCTTTGCATTAGTGTGGTATAGAGAAATCCCATCTTTCAGATCAGTATTTGTGAACAGTAACCTAGCAAGGCCTCATTCCCGCTCATCAATTTTGATTCTCTGGAGGGATTTCTCTATCCCAAATCAGTCCATATTACAGAACCAATTAATCTGGCATATATTTTACATGATATATAAAAAGCAGTTACAAAATATACGCCTGTATTCATGCATGTGTCATATCTTAACTGTAAATTTCATACACCAAGACCTGCCGTGACTTCATGCACAAGCAGATCTGGGTCTTTATATTTTGTCAGGAATAATTAGTACACCACACAACACAGACCCTGATCTGCTGGCACATTATGTGATGGCAAATCATGGTCTTTACTGTTTGCACTTGGACTTGACTTATATGCAAGTATATACAGTATTAACAGTGGGAACTTGTGAACTTACATGACTATTAGCTCTTCAAGATCAATTATCAAAAACTATTTCTGTTTAAATATTCTTCCCATCATTTGAAATTTTTTTATCTCTTTTTACTTAACCTATTTCTATATTTAATTAAAATTCCAGACAAGTGTTCAGTATCTTTTATTCCCTGATGTTATCAAGAGTGATATAACATCATTACAAATGTTCATAAATAATATTTACCTCTGCAATGTAATAATGGTCCCTTAAAAAGCTTAATTCTAACACTGTGTCTTAGTTCAGATTAATTTATTGTAAAACTGAAAAATTGAAATTTTTATATGGCATACATGTGATTCTACCAGCAGTAGGACAAAAATACCATTTTAAAGGCTGTCTACTGCACATACTGTTTTACAGTTGAAATCTACCAGTTTTGAAAACTGAAAGTTTTATTTGTTTTTTACTTATGAAAATAGGAAAAAGAAAACAATATTTTTAAACATTTTATCAACACATTACAGAAATCAGTCAGAACCAGTCTACTAGGGACCGGAACTGGTATAGCAGTTCATGATGTGTAGCTGAGTAATCAGATTAAGAAGGCTGATATGTGTACATAACAAGCTGTTAATTGGTTAACTTATTGTTGTAATCTGGACAGCTAAAGGCCAAATGCGGAATTTTTGTGAGGTTAAGTAATAAAGGGAACAGAGGTGGTCAATGATGGCTTTTAAGTGCCTGATTAAAAATTGGACAACCTATGGTGGTGGTGAGATAAAAAGGAGAGACTGACCATAAACTGATTTCAAGAGAAAAACACTTGAGTAGAAAATCTGAATATTTTTGTCTTGTTTAATTGCTATTACATCATTCAAGATGTTTATAAGGAATATTTAAAGGCACCTCTTATATTTTATCTTTCGTTCATTTCATTTCAAACTGCTGAAACATGCACTCTTATCTAATGCTAAAAAAAACACCAGCTAAGATATATTGGGCTCAGGAATATATATTAAGTCAAACTCAGGAAATTCTTCCTCGGGGTGAACTTGGCTTGGAGGAGTATTGGAGAGCGGTCAGCAGCCTTCAAATCCCAGTCACAGAAAAACTGAAGTTTTAACTTCTTTGCAGGCTGAGAATGGTTGTTTTGTCATCGCTACATTCTAATGTTGATACAGAGAGGACATCCTCCATTCTTTGCAAAAGACTAAGTGGTTCAAGGGAAAATGTGGACCAGAAAACCATCAACGGACTATTAAATGTGAAACCTAATAGTCACATTGAATGTCTTTGGAGAACAACAGTCAGTGACCATTTAAAGGAAATGAGAAATGCTTGTGGATTTTATTTTAAATTTTATTAATTTCGAGATATACAACTCTTCTTTTTTCATTTAAGTGACAATACACTGACTCAAATTAATTATTATTGTAAAATTTTCCATCAGAATCAGATTCATGTTCAAAAAACTTTCTTTTATTATAGTATGAAGATTATGGAAAAAATGTACTTTTGTTTTTGATCCACTTAAAACTAAGTAAAATTTATATCGATAAAACACATCTACTGGTTTTAAAGCTAATCCACTTATCAAAATTTTTAAATCTACTGGTTTGATATCCTGGTTATGTCAAATGTATCATATGGTGATAAGGATATTAATTTCATTACTTTCATCCCAACAAACTAGACAAGTGCATAAAAAATATGCTTTTATGAAGGGTGACATCTTTCAGGCATTGAACTGAAGATTTTAAATTAGCAAACTGACTTAGTGTCTAACTCTCCCAGTTTCAAACATCTTTAGTATCATGGAAGATTTTGATAAAATGGTGAATTTATATTATCCTGCCTTAAGCTGATGAAACAATCTTAAGTTAAAGTCCGATCTGAAACAAGAGCAATGGCATACAACAGTAGAGACGGATGAAAGAAAACACAGTTCTATCCACCATCTCATGTTCTAAAAGTGAGATGCATAAATTAGGTGAAAGGCACTTCAGCTATTGTGACATTGTTGATAACTTTACATGGAAATTTCATTTTCTGAATTGATGACTATCTAACCCATGTGTAGCCTCTCATTACTCCAGCCATTAGTTTCTCTGTTGGTAAGATCTGAAGTGTTGAAAGAGGATTTTCTGGAATTGCCAGAACACTAAGGTACTTTAATTTTTTTCCTGCGCTATATAGATTGAACTGCCACATCACAATGAAGCTTTGAGTGAATTTTTTCCCTATAAGTTATATGCAGCATATAAACATCAGGTTGAATGGATTGTACTAAATAACCAAACTGCATTACCAGTACTTATACAGATAGTGTATACTGTCAGACCAGGAAACTCTTGTACTGTAATTTTTTTTTCCAAAACTGAGAGACAGGAATTTTCAAACAATGAAGGGAGGGATGCATGACACTGCTAATAGAGGAAAAATTGTGCTACTGCTTGAGGTTCATATCTTGTTCCATAAGAGGTTCACATGTCCTACTGCTTGAGAGGTTCACATATCCTACTGCTTGAGAGGTTCACGTGTCTTATTCCTTGAGAGGTTCACATGTCTTATTCCTTGAGATATTTCACATATCCTATCGCTTGAGAGTTTCACATGTCCTACTGCTTCAGAGATTCATGTGTCTTATTTATTAAGAGGTTCACATGTCCTACTGCTTGAGAGTTTCATATGTCTTATTTATTAAGAGGTTCACATGTCCTATTGCTTGAGAGATTCACATGTCCTACTGCTTCAGAGTTTCACATGTCTTATTCCTCGAGAGATTCACATGTCCTAGTGCTTGAGACATTCACAAGTCTTATTTATTGCAGTTCACATGTCCTACTACTTGAGAGTTTCACGTCTCATTCCTTGGGAGGTTCACATGTCCTAGTGCTTTAGAGATTCACATGTCCTACTGCTTGAGAGTTTCACATATCTTATTTATTGAGAGGTTAACTTGTCCTACTGCTGAGAGGTTTACATGTCCTACTGCTTGTGAAGTTCACGTGTCTTATTTATTGAGAGCTTTACATGTCCTACCGCTTGAGAGTTTCACATCTTATTTATTGAGAGGTTAACATGTCTTACTGCTTGAGAGCTTCACATGTCCTACTGCTTGAGAGGTTCACATGTCCTGCTTGAGAGCTTCACATATATGCAGGCAGATTTTAAGAAAAAGGTTTAATATATACTTGCTTATTGTAAGTCTAGTCCAATTGCAAACTGCACAGACCCAGATCTTTTATCACATTATGTGTCAGCAGATCAGGTTCTAGGCAGTTTGTTGGTATTATTCAGTAGAACAAACAACATAGACCCTCACTGACAGCAGATCAGGATCTATGTTCTTTGCAGTTGGAATCTACTAAGTGAGTATGTACATTACTGGCTGACATGTTTAGGTGATTCATTGTTCTAGGAAAGCTGATAAGCAATTAAGCTGTTATTTCAAAATGATCCTACAACTGATTGTATTGTCCTGGTACAAAATATATTATACGTAAAAATAATATTTGATTTGTGTTTAAAAAAATGTAACCAATGAAGGAGTGCATTTCACCTTGTTAATATCTCCATGCAATGTTGGCAGAATCTTACATGCAATCACCTTATGTCTCCAGCTACTGCTGTTCAACTGCTCCGCTACCATAGAATGTACCAGATTCTGAAAAATACATCAGTTGGAATATTATCATAAAAAATGCAACGTTCTTGTTAATTTGAAAATTGGCCTACTTTTATTTAATTACTAAGTTTCAAAAAAAAATGTAAAATTGTTATCTACGATTGCAAATCTAACCAGAGGCTGTTTCACATCTCTTTGACATTAGAGTGTAAACAATTTCATTTCCATTGAAAATGTATACTGCACCCAGACTGACAAAAAATTGCAAGAGTCAAATTTAATTTTAAAAAAAATAGTAAATGCAGATAAATGAGGTTGGAGTACAAGTATTCTCATAACTTAGTTACCTCTTCATTACAATCAATAAGAAATGTACATGAATAGCAGTGCAAAATTAATATAATTTCAGAGAGAGAGAGAGAGAGAGAGAGAGAGAGAGATTATATAAATGTAATTAAAAATAGGTATGACTATTACTATGAATAATCTTTAATTATATAAAGTATTTTGTGTCTTTTATACCATTTTTGGAATAAGTCAATAAGCAAAAAAATTAGATGATCCATGTAACAAAGTATTCAGCTATGAAATATCAGTAATCATTGCTAGATAAATATTTCAAAATTAAACAAAACCCATTTTGAAACAAATTACAGTTCATTTCACACACCATCACAAATGACATCTGCATGTGTAGCTCAGTGAATTTTCAGGTTAGCATCATTAAATGTAGCTAAAAGTAACTACTGGGTAATTCATTTTGCACATGAAGTATTTTAATACCATTCAAAGACTGACATGGAGTGTAACACTTCTCGTTAAATACATGATAACTCTTGAGTGATTTGTTTACATAAAATTTTTCAATGCTGCCATAATGTGTGGAAAAGTCGATTTCTTTATTAAGGAGTGATCAGCTTAAATCCATTCTGCCATAATGTAGTTGCCTCCCACTGATTTCTTTGCAGTATCAAAAATTGACACTTCCAACAAGGCAAAAAACATGAATACAGACCATTCTATTTCAGCATGTATTGAATGATTGGCATTGCACCATATATCAATATGAATTATATTTAAATCATTCATTCATAAAACAAATTTGGTAAATCTAACTACGTTTTGAGGCACACTGACATGAAAATTCAATGAGAAACAAATGAGGATATTATTCGCTATGCTGTGCTGAATGAACTATAAAACAGCTCTCCGTTATATAGTGTCCTTCATATAAGTTATACCATTGGATCTCAACTAAAAATTTCAAACAAACAAATAAATTTTGTAAATATTCATTTAACTGGAATATCTATGAAATAATTTTGTTCAAGCATGGCATTGCCAAAACTCAGTGCTGCAATCTTCATTAGCTAGGCCTAACTGTACTCAGCCACTACTTTAATAAGCAACTTGAAACCTGAAACTGACATTAGACCTGAAACTGACATTAGACCTGAAACTGACATTAGTGCCAATCAAATGTGTCAGATTGGCTTATTAAGCTATCCTTATCATGTCAGTTAAATAAAGGTATTTCTGAGCATGCAGCAGGTAATCCCTCAGGTAGCAATAAAAACATGTTTAATGGACAAACAGGGCTTAGATTGACCAGCCAGTATTTATCTATCAAGATTAGCAATTGTAGCTGTCCAGTACAGTCTGCTTTTGTTATTCCATCACCAGATGGGTAATGACAATGATTTTATTTTTCTCATTTGCATAATGTACTCAAAAATTAATGACCATCAGCTAGCTATACCAGGTCCTGCTACTAGACTACATGTACTAATACAGCACTCCTTCATTACAAGGCACTTTAGTATAACATGATCCGTCTTATATGGTAGGTAAGGTAATGGACCCTGTTTCATTATTTAATACAGTGACATAATTCTTTTATAATGCAGGTCAGTTAATAGTTCCATTTCATAATACAGTAAAGATTGTTCATTATTTTCTTGTATACAACACTTTCTCTGTTAGAACATTGGATTTTAATTTCCCTGGCCAAATTCCTAATGTTTTCATGGTTTGGTGCATGATGCCTTCATTGTTTGGGCAATGAGATTTACATTTCTTGGATTATGTTAATTCTGATAACAGTAGTGACACTGTCACACCTGTGAGGCAACAAGTTAAAATTGAATTTGTTGCGCCATGAGGATATTGCTGTGAAATTAGTGATCACCAGGAAGCAACAAAGTAACTGAACAATGATAATTTCACACAAAAGTAATTTTATCATTCACTGACAGGTTGACACTTTCATCGGATGATAAAATTGGCTTGTTTATCATTTTTTATCAATCAAAATTTTTCTCTAAATAAAATCTATTTATATAAATGTATGTTGTCTGAAAATTATATTACTATTACATACCAGTTCTGACACTAGTCATGCCAATATAAATTATTTACTATACATGCATGTTTAATATCAACAATGACAAGTACATAACCATGCCGAAAAAAAACAACCTGGTGAATTTTGTATATAGTGTTTCTTGTTTACAGTATAATGTTCTAAATATTTCAGTCCCCTGTGAAACATTATAAATAATCTTTACTGTAGTAATATTATGTATAAAATATCTCAACAAAAGTTGGCCTGACATATAAGGCAGTCCACTTTAATGGCTCAAATTAACACCATTATAGTGAGGAAGTTCTGTAAAATGTACCCCAGGATAAACATTGCATACTTTAATGGCTCCAATTAACACCATTATAGTGAGGGATTACTATATAATGTATCCCAGTATTGACATGGCATACTTTAATGGCTCCAATTAACACCATTATAGTAAGGGAGAACTGTAAAATGTACCCCAGTATAAACATGGCATACTTTAATGGCTCCAATTAACACCATTAGAGTAAGGGAGTACTGTAAAATGTACCCCAGTATAAACATGGCATACTTTAATGGCTCCAATTAACACCATTATAGTGAGGAAGTACTGTAAAATGTACCCCAGGATAAACATTGCATACTTTAATGGCTCCAATTAACACCATTATAGTGAAGGATTACTATATAATGTATCCCAGTATAGATATGGCACTCTTTAATGGCTCCCATTACCAGCATTATAGTGAGGGAATACTGTATACAAATTCTGGAAAGAAGTGATATTTTTCTGATGTTTTGACAGAAATGACTTTCACTGACCATGTCAGAACTAGATTAGAAATAAATATTGATCGTGAAAGTTAGGAAACATGTTGCTCCATTTTTAATTATTACCTTCAGATTTGGACCTATCAAATATATGATGATCATGGATATAAGTAAATAATGCACATCTTTATTTTCATATATGCTTTAATTAATCAGTTTGAGTGCACAATTATCATTACCAGCCAGTTCAAATACTTTAGGTACAGTTATTATTATGCTGGATTGTTGTTTTCTTTATCCACAGGCTGCCCTCTCTTTCATATACAATTGTATACCTCATCGAGTTTGTGATTTTTCAGCATATATGGCAGTTCAGAACATAATGCGGTTGGTATTTATGGGTCGGCATTTATGGATACCAATTGCTGCATTAAAGTGATGGACAGCTATAATACACATTACTTTTGTCTTCAAAATGTAATTTTTTATATTAAAAAAAAATAGTGTCACAGAATTTGGTTTATACTTACATTTGAGTGGACTGATATACAGAAGTAACTTTAATATACTTTATAACTTAATGTATCTAAAAGCCTGATACACCTTAAACTCTGTGCTCACAATTCAAAACCATAAATTTTCCAAAGAACTTTTAATAAAACCATGGCAGAAAATTCATCTTTCATGAGAATATAAGCTTATACAATATATGTTGATAGCTTATAAATTTCATCATGGTCACAAATTTTAATAACAAACTTAAAATGCAAATGCAAGCAAAGAAAATCTCCCACTGAATTAAAAAACCATCACCACTACAAAAAGATGACAAGCTAAGAAATCCAGTGTATGAAGTTGCAATGTAACATCTACATATCTAAAATTGTTTACAAATCTGCACTAAAGAATTCACTGATTGATTGATTTCAAGTTAGATGGCACATCAGTACAATCTCGGATATACAATGGCATCAAAAGCCTATTACAACATATGAAAAATAATATACATATAAAAAAAGCATCTTACTGAAAGTGGGAAAAATAGAAAATGAAACTACAAAATGTTAAAAATAAAAATGTAAAATGTGAGAGTGTAAACAGAGTAAAGGTAAAATTATATTTAATATTTATTAAAAAATATGTAATTTCTGCATCAAAGATACATTCAGAATATTTTGCATACTGTAATTCATCTGATGATAAGCCCACCTCAAATTTTAAAATAAAATTTGGGCAATCATGTAGATTTCAATCTGATAATAAACCCATCCCTTCCTCATTAACAAATTTATTAGACTAGTCATGTTGTCTTATCACTGAAGAAATACTGTAAACAGATTTCTTTTAAAAAGATCTAAACTTGTTCTTGTTGGCATTCTGTATAATGATTTCCATACAGAATCAACATGAAAATCTTTCTGTCTTGCAGGCCAGAAGCAAATGCAATTAATGTAAATGTGTTTCACTGTTAGTGGACCTTGGTGATGGTTCACTTCATTAACAAGAATGACTGAGTAACTGTGACCTGTGATGAGTGAATTCAATTTAAAATCCAAGTATAACATTTTTTAGTCAGATACGGATGAGAGAAGTGCATGAAATTACCAGAGTAATATCTTTGTCAAATTTATAAAACTCTAAAATATACAAGTGGAACCAGGTAATTAGCTACAAGCTACTTAACAAAATCAGCAAATATGAACAACCATGCTGGTGATTCTTAAACCTTTGTGCAAATCTACCAACCCACCCCTATCATTTTCAGTCTGAAGTCTTTGTCCTAGGAAGGAGATGTGTGACATTGGATGCCACTGATGCATGTAAAAATAGCAAAGATGACATGGCCACATTAATCTGGTTAACATAAGAGGGATCATTTGTCAGACTCTAAGTACAAAGCCCTGCTGATATAAAACTGGAAAATCTACTTGTTAAATTTATTGACCTCCATGAAATTCTTTAAAATTCAAATTGCATACCTTCTCTGTCTGTTACAAGTTCCAGTGACTTGTCCATTATAAAAGAAAAGCCAAATTCAGCATTTTCATTTACTGTACATACTCACTTATAAGCTGAGTCCATCTGCAAACTGCGCAGACCCAGATCTGATGTCACACAATGCACTGGCAGATCTGGGTCTGTGCATTCTGTTAGGAGTGATCAGTACAGCAAACAACACAGACCCTGATCTGCCAGTTTACTATGTGGCAACAAATCAGATTCAATGTTGTCTGCAAATGGACTCAACAAATAAACATGTATATATGATACATTTTATATGATGAATGTCACAAATCTAAGTTGATGTTGAATTTTTTAGTTAGTCCTAAAAATTGAAACATATTATGGTACTCAATACAAAAGTAAAGGTTGTTTCTCAGTTAGGTCTTGACACTCAAACATGCCACAGCTGTATGGTTTACAGTTGCAAATGCACAAGCCATATGACACATCAAATGATAAAAGTACTAAGACAGACCCTGGTCAAAATTCAGAAAGTAGGATAAAAAAACTGATTGATAAAAAGTCTTACTAATAGTCCATTTTGTTTATCCTGTAAAGTATATTATGAATATTCAAATGACTAAGAATTATGCATGTTTAACAGATCTGAATAATTTACCACCAAAGACATGTGCCTTTAATGTCAATTATTAAAGATTTGTTGATTAAATGTAAAAAAGAAGAATAAAAGAAGGAAGAAAAGCAAAGAAAGAAGAAAGAAATATGCATTTACAAGATATTAAAAATTAATTTATTAAAGCTGCATCCCTCATTACCAGATCCTAAATTGATATGAGGGCATAGCATAGTATTATGGTTCTTGAAGAATAATGATGAATACTGTATATAGTCACTTACAAGTCCAACTGCATGATGAATACTGTATATAGTCACTTACAAGTCCAACTGCATGATGAATACTGTATATAGTCACTTACAAGTCCAACTGCATGATGAATACTGTATATAGTCACTTACAAGTCCAACTGCATGACGAATACTGTATATAGTCACTTACAAGTCCAACTGCATGACGAATACTGTATATAGTCACTTACAAGTCCAACTGCATGACGAATACTGTATATAGTCACTTACAAGTCCAACTGCATGATGAATACTGTATATACTCACTTACAAGTCCAACTGCATGACGAATACTGTATATACTCACTTACAAGTCCAACTGCATGACGAATACTGTATATACTCACAAGTCCAACTGCATGACGAATACTGTATATACTCACTTACAAGTCCATCTGCATGACGAATACTGTATATACTCACTTACAAGTCCAACTGCATGACAAATACTGTATATACTCACTCAAAAGTCCAACTGCAAACTGCGCAGAAATCTTGGTCTGTGCAGTTTGTTAGGAGTAATCAGTAGAACAAACAACATAGACCCTGATCTGCAGGTGCATTATGCTAGGCAGATCAGGATCTTTGTTGTTTGCAGTTTGACTTGACTTATAAGCAAGCATATACAATAATTAACAAATATAATGACCAGAGTTAAGAAGAAAAAAAAGGATGGGGTGGGGTGAGTCAAACAGGAGCCTGTACTGTCAGGCAGAGACAATTAGCATGGAAATGAGCGAAGGTAATTTCCGCTGTGTTGTTCATCACTCACACAAACCATGATGTTAAATAACTCCCAAACATTCTGCATGGCACATGCAACTATACAGAGCCCACTCAATGATAATTCAAGGGTTTGGCAAAGTCATGGCAAGTGCATGTGCATTCACATTACCATTGTTATTAGTAGACAACTGGTGCTGGATCTAAAATCATTTCTACCTCAAAATGTGTATTAGGTCCAACTGAAACCCAAAACATTCATCTGAACACAATCTGAAGAAAGCAAGTCTTGTTTCCAAATCTTCAAGTCACTAAGTGTAATCAATACTAATTTTAGTTGGGGGTTTCCCACAAACAAAACAAGCTGCAACAGATGACCTAAGACAATGTCATGACCTACAAAGAACATGCTTATCATATTAGCTTAGAACTGGTATTGGAAGGGAATACAGCTTTAACCAAAGGCATATAAAAAAGTTTATAATTTTAAAAGATTACTGATTCATTGTTATAAAATGATGAAAATATTTAGAGGAAAAAAACTTATTTTGTAAATCAATAATATATGTTATAATTCTTGCAAATATTTTTGATAGAAGCATTTGTGAAGATACCATAATCAAGCACAAGTTTACAGGTGAAAGTGTTCTTATCAACAAAACTGGACTGATGATATTTAAATATTTTTTTTTCTTTTTTTAAATTGATAACTTGTATATCCTTTATAACAATATAATTATATGTATGACTGTTTGTCTCTATTTTATTTTATTATTTTACTGATTCAGGTTTCATTAGAGACTCATATATCTTTTAGATCCTGTCATATATATATAATTGTTATGATGATGCATGTCATTTATGACGTTACGTAATGACGTAATTGTTATTTTAAAATATAAAGACGTCATCCGTTTCTTTCAAAACATTTTGTGCCTGAAGAAGCATGTATTAAATGTGAAACTAGTTCCACAGAATTATTGGCATTCGTGTTGTTTTTTATCCCAATTAATAATAAAAGCATCTTGACAGACTCAAGAGATAATTCAACTTTGGATTAATTTCTCAGTCTTTATCATGAATATTTTACGAATTCAAACCAGCTCAATAATTTATACTAGCAAGGTTTACCTTACCCAAGGACAGCAGTTTGTTTTGTTTTAAACTTACTGAAGAGACACTGATCTTGCCAAGGATAGAAATTCCTCTTTCATGCTTGATGGTGTTTTCCGTTGTCATGACCTGACGCAGAATTTCTCCAACAACATCAGAGTCACACACCCCGAAGTGAGCCAAACACTGTGCTGCAGCCCAGCGATCTATCGGAGTCTCACTTTGCAGTGCATCATACAGTATATCTGTGGCCTGTAAAGATAATGGGAATGTAAAGGATTTCGGTTTCTCTTCCAGTATAAAAAAACGAATGCTCACTTTGCACTTCCAAGGTCCTGGCTTTGATAATGGATTCCTGCATATGCAAGAATCAGTGGTAACCCATCTAAGACTGATGGTTTACTCTGGGTCATCTGTTTTCCTCCACCATTTCAGATCACATTGTTCCGACATGTGAGCCTTTGAAAACATGTCTGTGTACACTGGAATACTTGTTGCACAACTGTAGTAAAATCAAATGATGTTAAAACCTAATGAATGAAAAGGTAAAAACTTAAAAGGGCTGTCAGTGTTTGCATGGCCAGTATGGATATAGCTGGATATAAATCTTTGATACATAAAAATGAAACACACAGTTTACAAGCTGTCTGATAATTGATGCAAAACTGTAATATAAAACAATAATTTTCTCACTGGCCCAACATTTTTGTGTACCACTGTTTGCATCATGGAATAAGAGATAACATTTCTCCTTCATTTCCTATACTTTCATCTCAATAGAAAATAAACAATCTTATTGCAGGTGTTTATTTTTTATGATCTTATCACAGGTGTTTATACTTTATGCTTATTTCTACTTGATTTAAAACACTGTCTTATTATTTGACTTTGTAGAATTTTCATGTTAAAAGAAAGAGATTATCTATATCAGCACCCAGCTGGGAAGACAAAGATCATAAAATCACAAAAGTCATTTTTTGCCCCATTTTCAGTACTTCTAATATTTCATCATATTAAAGTCAGTCATACGTTGTCTGAATTTCACATTCCCTCTTCAGAGGCTGTCAAATGGGGGCTTTCATATTTGTGATTTTTTTTCAATATTTATATCCTGATGTTTTCTTTCTGAACATCATTTGCTAAGCTTATTTACAACATATACATTGATTATTATTAAGTACCATATATACTCACTTATAAGTTCAACTACAAACTTCACAGACCCAGATCTGCTGTTGCATAATGTGCCTGCAGACCAGGGTACAGGTTGTTTGTTCTACTAATTAATGCTAACAAACTACATAAAACAAGACCTGCATTATGTGACAGCAGACCAGGGTAAAGGTTGTTTGTTCTACTAATTAATGCTAACAAACTACATAGAACAAGACCTGCATTATGTGACAGCAGACCAGGGTAAAGGTTGTTTGTTCTAATGATTAATGCTAACAAACTACATAGAACAAGACCTGCATTATGTGCCTGCAGACCTGGGTAAAGGTTGTTTGTTCTACTGATTAATGCTAACAAACTACATAGAACAAGACCTGCATTATGTGACAGCAGACCAGGGTAAAGGTTGTTTGTTCTACTGATTAATGCTAACAAACTACATAGAACAAGACCTGCATTATGTGACAGCAGACCAGGGTAAAGGTTGTTTGTTCTACTGATTAATGCTAACAAACTACATAGAACAAGACCTGCATAATGTGACAGCAGATCTGAGGCTGTACAGGTGGATCAGATTGTTTTCTTTTTAGATACACTTACTAAGGCATAACAAAAATGCAACAACCTAACTATAATACATCCGTGAAACTTTTTGTAAGTCAGGTCCTGTTCATCACGCAATTATTCAGTGTACTCATTTCAAGACTTTGATAATAGTTGGTCCATGTTATACAAAGACATTTTAGAAAAATTAAAGCTCTAATGTGATCTCCATTCTCCAAAAAGTTTACAATGTAACACAAAGATGCTCTTTAAATCCTACACATAATGATGCTAAAATTTCTGAATTTCTGGCATTCTGACATTTTTATAAACCCAATGTATTTAATATCCTAACAAAATATTTTAAAAATTTACTTCTGATGAATCAAGTTTAATTCATGAGAATGAGCAAGTTTTATCAGTTGTAATCAACTTTTTACGAAAGGCAAAAATTAGGGGCCAGTTAGACCCACTATCCTATTATGCCCATTTGGTAATCAAGAGGCCCATGTGACCCTAATATTGCTCATCTAGCATCTATTGTTCTGCTGTTCTATAGAAGGTGAAAATAGTTTTCCAACTGGTTACTAAGAAAGTCACATAACTCTTAGGGGAGCCAACCTTGACATAAGTTTCAGAGAGCATCTCCTAAGAAGCATTACCATCAAGTTTGATTAAAATTAGCTTAGACATTCTGGAGAAGTTAAAAACAGAATTTACACTTGGTTTGCAAAAGAAGCCACATCATTGCAAAGGAATCTACTTTAAGGAAATTTTTATAAAGCATGTCCTGATAATAATTCACTTACATGTTCTGGATAAGATGTTAAAAACAGGTTCTGCATATAGCTAATATGGAAGCCACCTGGACACAACTTTGATAAAGCATATATAAGAAACATTTCCTTCTAGTTTTATCAAAATTGTCTCAATCATTCTTGAGGAGAAATCAAAAACAGGGTTTCTATATGGTTGACATGGAAGCTAGACCACTTGCTAAGGCAGCCACCCCACCACCAATTTTAATAGAATATATCTTAAGAAACATTCATACATTCATACCAAGTTCGACCAAAACTGATGCAGCTGTTCTGGATAAGATGAAAACAGGTTTTCCACCTGGTTGCTATGGAAGCCATTCTGTTGCTGTCAACTCCATAATTTTAATAGTGTGTCCTGAAAAAAAATCCTGTCTGCACCACTCCCTCAATAACTCATGCCCGTTAACTCGCAAACCCACTTTTAATATTGGGCTCTGATGTGGATCCCATTTTTTCAAACTTGGAAATTGTCCCAAAATTGACCCCTATTTGTTCGACTTGAAGAAAGTTGTGATCACAACTGGTAACTGAAATTTTGATATCAATATCCCTCATTACATCATCAAAATTGGTAGATAGGACCTAGAATTTTTAATCAACATTATGAAATTGTCAACTTTTAAAAAGAAGTCATAAATTTTATTTACATTTTCTTTTCAAACAATGTTTTTAGTATACTATAAATAGCGATATTCAACAAAATTTCGAGCAATGAAAATATCACGCCTACTGGAGGCAGCACTTTAATAAATAAACACCAATTAAACAGGTTTTCTTATCAAGTGAAATTTCTATTTTAGTTCTACCATTAAATTAGGTTTAAATGTAATGATCATAAATGCAATGTACCCTATTGTATTCAAACATAAAATGTGTCAATCTACAGCTATGTCCATGAGCATTTCTCTGAGATCCAAATTAAGTGCCAACCATGTTTTTACATCTGACTTGCAGATGTATTTGTTGTATTGTTGCACTGAATTAAAAGCTGAGCTCCTTTGTATTATAATGTCAGTTACATCTTTTGTATCAAATAAAGGATGTGGAATAAAAGAAATGTTAGTAGGCATGCAAATTCTACATGTGTAAGATCAAGCAGGCCCGGTCATATGTTGGGTGAACTCATATCAATTAATCAATCTAACACTGTTATAAATATTATTGTGTATTTGATATAATTAGACTACCATCAATTAAACTACTCAAACATAAATGTGATCAAAGATAGCAAGGCAACCAAGCCAAATGAATACTTCGTGAAATATAGTTTCACAGTTAAGGTTTATTTTGTGAAACGAGTTTTAGAAAAATCCTGAATTGGCACTTAGAAACATCCTCAAAGATGAGTAGTTTCACTATTACTTGCAGTGAAATCACCAAACTTCACAGCGATCCATAGAAAAATGCAGGACATATGCAAGACAAAGGGGCAATAACTCCAACAACAATTGCAGGAGTCATGTGGGGGCACTCACCAATCATATACTTTTGAGAGAGTGACGTATGTAAGGTGAAGTTGTTTGTATTTGAAACATGCACAGTGGAGAGAATGCTGTCATACCTCTATACTACTTTGATATAATGTGACTGACATTTCTTTATATCTTGTACTTGAGGAAACTGTACATGATCTAAGCACACTGCTAACTAAAATGACTATTTCTTTTATGCTAAAAAAATAACCCTGTATCAGTCTAAAGTACACTATCTTTAGCAGCTATTAAAATAGCGAAAATGAATTTTACCCAACTAGACTATACTAGCTTCTGAAAGTGCAATGGATGAATTACCAAATATATAAAGTGCAAAAAAAAGTTTTCGGCTCTTTTTTTAACAATTTACCTCTGATGTCCAGGAAGTGAAAATGACCAAGTGGAGCAGGTAGTTTTTTTTTAAAGGTGCACATCTGGATTAAGGCCAAGCTGTATACTCTATAACCCATATTACACCCATCAATCATACATCAAAATAAAGGGAATTAAAGGTTCTTTTAACAATACCTAAGATATACAAGGTCTTTTTTAAATAGTCAGTATAACAAGTGAGGAACCTGGGAAAATTCTTTTTCTTTAAAATTCTAATCCTATTCAAAATTACAAACTGTGGAGCACCACATGTGTCAATATGTGTATCTTTAGGCAATGACCCGTTACCACGTTTCATGGCAATCCATCAAAACTGCTGGTTTAGTTGTGTTAACAAGATTGTGTCATGCAATACATTAAGCTATAACTCCCCCCAAAAAATTAGTGCAGCAAAGTGATCATTAATATGTGTGTCTTCAGGGGATGAACATAACACCTACCAAGTTTCACGGCAATCCATCCAAAACTGTGTGACTAGTTGTGCTAACAAGATAGTGTCATACAACACATTAGGCAAAAAACCCAAGGGCAATACCTCTCATAAAAATTGTGCAAGCAAAGTGATTTGTCAATATGCATATATTCTGATGATGACCATAATATTTACCAAATTTTATAGCAATCCCTCAAAAACTGTGGGACTAGTTGTGCTAACAAGATGACACATACACTGTTACATAACAAGCAGGACAGTATCTAACAACAGTTGCAGGACAAAAGTGATTCGTCCATATGCATATCTTTGGGTGATGACCATTGATATTTATTAATTTCATGACAATTAAGCTAATGAGTGACAGATGGAGGGATGGACAGACAATGGTATCAAATCCACCATTCCACAGATTAATTAATTAATTGATCAAGGCTTGGAGATTCATATGGCTAATCCTTGAGTACTGCTGTAAGAAAGCCATTTAGTTTAATCCCTACATGCAATCATAAAAAAACAAAGCATGATTATTTTGGAATAGTAAAGTTAAGAATATAAAAGTGTGATCCCTTTTTGAAAGTAATGTCAAAATGCAGCTGTCATCTTCCTTGAGGATTTTCATGACCTAATCCATTGTGTCCATTACAAATCTGTTACTTACAGAAATATTGATGCAAACACATCATATTAAATGCTCAGAAAATTCAAGAAGACCTTTGGGAACAGCATCCTGTATTTCACTGTCCAATAAATAATGACTCTACTATCCAACAAATAGTGACAATTAGGAGTAATCCATCATTTACTCTACTGTCCTACAAATAATGACAATTAGGAGTAATCCATGACTACATCAAAGATGATGCAAAGTGGATCCTAAGTGAATTCTGATTTTGTTTGATAATAGATTTTAAAGACATAACCTGTGTATTTGAATGCCTGACAATGACAGCTGTAGGGGCATATATTATTACCCTTGTCCATCCACCTGTCTATCCATCCATCACACACTGGTTAGGTAGAATGTTTAGATCATTTCACTCTGTGGTGGGACATCTCTGTTCCATGAACACATTTCTAGTTCATTCAAAGTTTGTATGATCATGTGTGTTTGTTTGTATGGCGATTATATATGAAAATGCTAATTCCACTTGCTAGTTTTGTTTGGATGCTGAATACTGACAAAGACAACAGGCATTTTATTTTATTAAAATTTTAATTTCAAGTATTTTTCTACAGGCTTTTATGACTTGATACGTTTTATCAATGTATGACATCAATTGCTTGGGTCACACATACTGAACCCACCCATCCCCACCCACTTATTACTATCAACATTTTCTTTATTAATATATTGTTCATTTCATTTATTTTTCCACTCATTCTTTTAGAGAATAGCACAACCTTTAGTAGTAGAGTCATCTTTACCTATGAAATCTAAGGGTTACTTCCAATCTGGGTATAGTCATCACATTGTATTGTTGCAAAGAATCCCTAGACAGTTTCACACCTGTTAATATTTAAATCATAATTGTAACAATCATTTTTCAAGCCTGAATACAATTTTCTTATTAGAAACTAACAAGTCCTAATTGTGCATTTTACTGTTTGGAAAAGAAATCAATCCTTTTGTACATGTATAGTATATCTGAATATTTTGAGGGACCTATCACACAGTGTTTCATCAGTTTGTGTGTGTTTATTAGGAAGGAATTAAGTATTAAGATTCAAATAGAATATTCTAGAGGTCTCAAATTTATACAACACCAGTTAGTGAGATCAAAAATTTATATGTGCATACTCCATTAATCCATTTATATTAGTTTGTGTTATCATGCTCACAAACCAGTACAGCAAAAAACTCGAATCACTGTCAGAATGCTGACTATAAACTTGTTTATTGGAATGCAATTAACACAAAGTAGTCTGGTTAAATGTCATATGTATATATACAAGTCATTGTGTTCATATGATCAATGAATTACAAACACGAATGCAATGACCTTTGACGCAACCTAAATGTCAATTAAACATGGTTTTCAAAACTCCTTTACAAACAAGTGGATATGTTGGTGGTCAGATCTACACCCTTTACATTCAGAGCCAATTAAATATTACATGATGTGTTTGAGTCAAAATCCAACTTAATACCACCAATGACCATTTGTACAAGAGAGCAGTGAAAACAAGATTTGTTTTTGGAATCACTATAGTACTATGTCAGAGGTGAGATGAGCACCATTTTCATAAAGAACCAGCTACATATTGCTGTAAAGTGTTTTAGTTAAAACACCATGTTGGTATGACCATCCACCAATTAGAAGTAGCCATGTAAAGATTTTCAAGACGGCCATCAAGGCAGCCATTTTGAAGGTTGGATCAGCATCATTTTAACATAGGACTATATATTTCAAGAAAGAAGTGCTTCTTTTTATACTGGTTCTGAATGAAAACTGCCATACAGAAAAAGGAAAAAAATGTATCCATGTACCCTCTGTGTTGGTCTGTTGAGTGAATACAAGGTAATTGCTGCAACCATGCGAATTTTGTCCTCTGCATCATCAAGAAGGCACTCAATTGCAACAACCAATCGTTCTGGAACATGTTCTGGCTCAACGGCTTCTTTTCCCATGTAATCCAGTTGTATTCCTTGATTAGGGGGTGGTCTATACTCTGCTGCTTTTGCCGCTGTGGCGATGGCTTTTAGTCGAACATGTGGCTGAATGTCTGCCATGTCCCTGATTAGGTCATCGGGATTACTATCTGCATATTGTCCTGTCAGGTGCCATTTTGTTCTCCACTCATCAACTGTTAATGACAGATCATTATAGGCAATAAGCACTGTACTGCTTGCACTAAAACAAATTAAGCATCAAACAGATTTGGTAATAGAGAATAACAAAAATAATCTTAACATGAACCAATTAGAAATTACTAAAATCTATGTTTAATCTTATAAGGCATGTAGATAAGCATAAATGAAATGATGTAAATGATAACAGTAGACATTACATGAAGCCATTTAAAATAAACTAGATTTGTGTTTGTGAAACATATATGCCCCCACAGCAGATAAAAAATATCAACAAAATTTAAACATTTAGAAAAATCTAAAATGTGCATAAAAATCTAATCAGGGCAACGTAAGAAAACATGCATACCAGATTTCATTTCTAACTCAAGTATTTCTGCATATTTGTGCTAACAAGATTTTGGTCAAAAAGGTCTAAGTTATAAAAGTTTAAAAAATGTTTCAAAAGAATTTAACAACTGCTCTAATATCTTAAAAATAAGTCATCAACATAAGAAAAGACATACATTTCATCTTATCTGGCTTTTGTTTAAATGTACTAATGAGGTTTGTGTACAAAATTTTAAAATTGCTTGAATGGCCTGAAAATCTAATTAGGTTATCTATTTTTGTTTGAACTGAGTGGGGTTTTTCTGCATTTTTGTTAACATGCTTTTCAGGGCAGACAGACAAAAGAATGGATGGAAAAAAATTAAGATATGCCTGCCACAAGCAATGGAAACAATTGACAATAAAAAATGTGTGAGAACTTTCAACAAAATATAATGAGTATACATTAGTACTAATCAATAAAAGGAATTTTTTCTAGTTTCTAACTTAAAATACTTGCTGCTGATAACTGTATCCACCATCATTAATTCAATTCATGAGCAGAAGACTTACTGAACAGATGGTACAACTGTGCCTCCTCCCCATTTTAAAATATATATAATGTTAATATCACAAAGGAAACCCTTAGGTCTTTATAAAAAATAGCAAAATAATACGAGAAACGGAAAGAAATCAAGAAAGTCAAGCATATAGCTGTTGAGAGAAAGAGCAAGATATTTCTCCTCTAATGGATGCAAGAGGTTGTGTACAAATATGTAAAGTTAATAACATTTGTTTGACCCCAATATAGTTATTGAAACAATTTTATAAATCTGTAGGTCTTAATAATCAAAATAAAAAGTTGTCAATGACTTGCAGAGAGAAGTAATTTGATCTTTATAAAAAAGAAAAGCACATGCATGCATATATATTGCAGAAAATGACTGAAAAATACACTCAAGAACATGCAAAATTTCATTAACACCAATTTTAGCACAAATTCTGTTTATGATATACAACTTCAAAAGAATATTTCTGCCCAACATACAATCATTTTGACAAACAAATGAATGCTATTGCTAACTACTTGTATTGTAGCATTAGAAATATAACCCACAAAAGTCATTTTAAAGTTGTTAATTTACAGGTTGCTTTCATAAATGTTTTGTTTAAGAAGCATTATTAAACCTTTAGAATAGAGGTTGATAGACTGATGGACTTACTTCAACTTTAACACAATAATATAGCCTGAAAATCCACATTTAGGAACTATTATTGTAATTACATATTGTATAAATTGTTATTCAGGAACTATTATTGTAATTACATGTTGTATAAATTGTTATTTAGGAACTATTATTGTAATTACATGTTGTATAAATTGTTATTTAGGAACCATTATTGTAATTACATGTTATTATTGTAATTACATGGAAAATACATTTTTATTTAAATGAAGACACATAAAGTATTTGGCAGGGAAATTTCCACTCCATTAAAGAATTTCTGCTTCTAAAGTCACAGCACTGCTGTAGCTCAAACTGTGAGATGTGTCACTAAGTGTTTACTATGACTTATAATACAATGTTATTACCACTTCAATATTGTGAAATCTATTAGACCCTGATTTATGATTAGGGGTGAAATGATACACATGTGCTACATATCGAAATGATTCACGATATACAGCCTACAATACAATATATTTTTGATACACATAGGAACTTGATGGTCATTACATATTTAGAAGGTCTGTCAGTGGAGCTCTTTTATGTGTGTTGACATATTGGTTGTATTTCCAGTATGCAGATTACAGACAGACATATACACAGCATCTATTTATATGTCATTCTCATCCATGACAAGATAACAAAAATACTTTCAAACAAACTACCTGTTAGTTGTCAGTGAGTTTTATTCAACATTTTAGACCTTTTAAGGCTGCTCCATTGGATCAAATGCAGGACACACTCTGGCCACCATGCCCTATATTTTGCACTGAATAAATGCTTTAAAAACATCTTATTATCAAGTTCTTGTGCATTTTCCTTGTGCAAAGAAAATCTCCTCTAGAACAAGTATGGACATGGGAGTGGTGATGTATAACAACAAAATCTACCACATTGCACTTCCTGCAGATGAAAAAAAAAAAACTGCTGCGGCCACAGGTACTTAGTGAAGAAGGAAAACTATTGACAACATTCACTCCCATTTTATACAAAAAAATGTACGCAAAAGTAACAAACTAGTGCAATTTAAAATCTGCAACCATTTCCAATTCTGTGCTAATTTTATTTATCCTGTAAGCACATGGAGTCCCTGGTTCTCTGCATAAAAAGAGACATTCCAGATTTCTTCCCCATATACAATTTAAGCAGAGGTGCTGCCAGGATTTTATTTAAAGGGTGTAGCTCCCCCATTGTCACTAAAGTCAAGGAAAAAAAGGAGGGGAAGGCGAAATAGGCCACAGTTCCACATGTACCTAATAGTTCAATATCCATCTCTCTTTCTTCCTGCTCCAGTCTGTTAGAGCTCTACTGAAATCAAAATCTTTAAAAGATGTCACCTCTAGTTATGTAAGCATTAATTCTGTGATTATTTCTGAGTGTAATCTGTTCCTTATCTGTGTATGAATATTGTTTTCTGCTTCTGATGATGACTGTATTTGTCAAATACTGGCAGATGATAGTGATGATGACAATAATTTTTAAAGTTATGAAGTATATCAGATTATTGGAGCTGGAAGTGTTAATGGAGATACCAGTGAGTGATTCTGAGCCTGAAAATGGTGTCAGATGCAAGTCCAATGTACATGCTGTATGGTCAAAAATAGACGGCATGCAAGTCAATACCCCCTTTAGCGGTATTTTGAAATTAAATGCAGAAATGGCAGAACACTGAGCCTAATTAAAATATAGAAAATTTAAAAGTAAAATGCAATTTGTATTGAAGGGACATATACATAGCTAGCTAAGTCAGCTTGAATTAGTTGGGAAACTGTTCTTGATGTTTATGTACAATTTTCCAAAGCTGAAAGGCATTATCTTTTGAATAATTCTCCTCCAAAATAAGATTTTTCACTAACAGATGCTATGCCAAAGTTTCACTTTCTTAAATCATTCCTTTACTGACTACTATGCCAGATTTCTTATCTGTTCAATAATGTTGTAATAAGGATTTAAGTCCATCAATGCCATAGTTTGCTAGTTCAGACAGAGGTATTTTGATCAAATAAATATCTTTACTTATTACTTTCTTTTGTTTTCATTCTTATTTATTCAGTTTATCTTAACCCTGATAGGGATACATGGTTTTATAGCACATAATCCTTCTGGACTAAACAGTCTGAGAAAAGAAATACAAATTGCATTTTTACTTTTAAATTTTCTATAATTCTATAATTTTATAATTATTCATGACTGCTGAATACGAAATTAATTTGCATATGGTAAGTATCATTTTGTATCGATTTTCCACCTCTTGTATCAATATATGTGTATCAGTACAGCAAAAGTATTGAAGCATAGATATATCTATGAATCATTTCACCCCTATTTATGATACAGTGTGATGACCATTTATATATTATGCTATTAAGTATTTTTGAAACTGCATTCATTTGTTTTTCAGCCTCTGAATAACATATAGTATCACAAATAAAAAATTCTAATGAAACAATTCCGCATAAAATTCAATATAAAACCAAACAAGCCAAACATAACAAACAGATTGTTTTTTGTTGAAGTTTCTTCTTCTCTGCAATGGTGATTAAATTAAGCACATTTGAAACTCGTCTGCTGTAAGATCGATCCCCGGTGGATTTCACATCTGTGCCAAATGGCAAGTAAAATAAAGGTTTAAAAATAAAACAAGAACATGGATGTATTTCAGTGAGATTTTCAATACATTTGAATGAAATTCATATAAAAACATTACAATTTTTTTCTTTTAAAAAGTCTGTAAAACTATAGACTAAGATCATCTCAACCATTAGAATGCTGCCAGAAAGGGTAAGATCATCTCAACCATTAGAATGCTGCCAGAACACAGTAAGGTTATCTCAACCATTAGAATGCTGCCAGAACACAGTAAGGTTATCTCAACCATTAGAATGCTGCAAGAAACGGTAAGGTTATCTCAACCATTAGAATGCTGAAAGAACACAATAAGGTCATCTCAACCATTAGAATGCTGCCAGAACACAGTAAGGTCATCTCAGCCATTAGAATGCTGCCAGAACACAGTAAGGTCATTTCAACCATTAGAATGTTGCCAGAAAACAGTAAGGTCATCTCAAACATTAAAATGCTGCCAGAAAACAGTAAGCCAAAATCAACCACTAGAATGCTGCCAGAACAGTAAGGTAATGAAACTAATTCTCACAACAACAGGTTATTAATGTATTCCACAAAAAGGAAAATCAATATTCTAAAGGAAAAGCTGGAGACCTATATTTCTTTTGAATGTTGATCTCAAAATTGCATATTCACCTATAGCAGACAGAATTAAAAACTATTACCAAAAATAATTAGTGAAATTCAATTAAGTTTTATAAAAGGTAGATTTACTAGAGATTGTACATGTCTTATTTATGATTTGACTAAAAAGAAACAGAAGAGGAAAATATTCCAACAATGTAAGTTCTATTTGACTTTGGCTAAGTTTTTTATTTGAAAGAATAGTTTTGACTGCAGAATCTATGAAAATGTTAGTTTTGACTAATTTATAAATTACAGTAGAAAACTTCAAATCGACATGAATGCTGCCAAAATAACGGTAAGGTCATCTCAATCATTACTCTGCTGCCAGAAAAACAGTATGATTATCTCTATCAATGGAATGCTGCCAGAAAAACAGTATGATTATCTCTATCAATGGAATGCTGCCAGAAAAACAGTATGATCATCTCAATCAATGGAATGCTGCCAAAAAACAGTATGGTCATCTCAATTGTTAAAATGCTGCCAAAAAACGGTATTGTCATCTCAATCATCAGAATGCTGCCAGAAAGCAGTAAGGGTCATCTGAATCTTTCAAATGCTGTCAGAAAACAGTAAGGTCATCTGAATCATTAGAATGTTGCCAAAAACCAGTACTGTGATCCCTATCATAGGAATGTGCCTAAAAACAGCATTTTCATTTCAGTCATTAGAATGTTGCCAATAACAGCATGGTCATCTCAATATTTTAATGCTGACAGAAAAAAGCATGGCTTTTCAAACATTAGAATGCTGCCAGTAAACAGTAAAGTCAACTCAATCATTAGAATGCTGCCAGTAAACAGCAAAGTCAACTCAACCATTAGAATGCTGCCAGAAAACAGCAAAGTCAACTCAATCATTAGAATGCTGACAGTAAGCAGCAAAGTCAACTCAATCATTAGAATGCTGACAGTAAACAGAAATGTCAACTCAATCATTAGAATGCTGCCAGTCAACAGTAAAGTCAACTCAACCATTAGAATGCTGCCAGAAAACAGTAAAGTCAACTTGACCATTACAATGCTACCAGTAAACAAATGTCATTTCTATCATTAAATACTGCCAAAATACTGAAAGGTTATCTCAACCATTAGAATCCTGCCAAAAATGACAGTAAGGTAGTCTTAACTGTCAGAATGCTGCCTGAAAACAGTAAATTCATCTTACTCATTACAATATGGAAAAAAACAGTAAGATCCTTTCAATCATTAGAATACTGCCAGAAAACAGCAAGGGCATGTCAATCATTATCATCATCATGATGTTTCTTACTTGTGTTGCTCAGATCTGAATACAACTGCACTTGGGAGTGGACATACATGAGGTTAAAATGCAGTATTTTTAATATTTAAAACAAAATTAAAAACAGAATTTCTGATATTAAAGACTGCAAGCTATCAGTTAAAGGATTCCCATGTGAGTTGTCTGATCAGGCTCTCAGTGAGGTTTTCCTATTATCCGTATAATAACAGATTTGGGGAAGAGGCTTGTTTGCAACCACTAGTATTTCATATTGTATCATCAAGTTCTACACAAAAATTCTAGACTTGTCCCCTTTTTTCAGGCTCTTCCCTCCCTGGTATTTAATCACTGATGTTTCACTGCTAGTCTGCTGGTAGTCATATTTAACAAATAAGGCTGCTTGTCCATGACTGTTTTGATACTGATGTCACATGCTGTATGTGGGGCCCAAGTAAATGATGCATTTTCAAGTAGAATCTAACAAGGGTTTTTCAGACTCATTCCCTGGCTTATTGAGGGCTGGATCTTATGTCATACCTTAAAAACTCTACTGTGAAGTCTGCATTTTTAGTGATGTTATCCATGTGCTTACTCCAATACAGATCCCTACAGATGGTGACTCCAAGATAGTTTGAACTACTGGAGGACTTCACAGTGTCCATGGATAGCATAGCTGGCAATAATTGGATGTCATTTTTTGGTAATCCTTAACACCACACATTTATCTGAACTGAAAGCAACCTGTCATTTTTATGCCCACTCCAATGGATTTTCAGGGTCTTTTTGAATGGTAGTACAGTCCTCTGTGGAACAGATGATTCTGTACAAGAGGCAATCATCTGCAAAGAGTCTGGTCATGGAAGATGCACACTCTGGCAGGTCACTGATATATGCAAGGAATAAAAAGCAACTCAAAACTGTACCTTGGGAGATGTCTGATATAACTGGTGTATTGGTGGACTAGATATTGTCTAGAACATTTTCTTATGTACAGTTGGAGAGAAAGTCTTCATTCTGGCTAGGTGCATTGTTCCTTACACCACAGTACAGAGAAAGTCTTCATTCTGGATAGGTGTGTTGTTCCTTACACCATAGTACAGAGAAAGTCTTCATTCTGGCTAGGTGTTTTGTTCCTTACACCACAGTACAGAGAAAGTCTTCATTCTGGCTAGGTGTGCTGTTCCTTACACCATAGTACAGAGAGAATAAGCTCTGTATCACATGACCTTCTTTTCCTAAATATGTGCTGGCAGTCACCAAGCATGTTATGTTCAAGGTATGACATGATAGAGCTCTGTGTGATTTGTTCCAGTGCCTTACATATGATGGAACTGGCCAATAATTAGCTGATGTAGCGAAGAATGATTTTCCTTCTTCAAGATTGGTGTAACTAGGGCTTTTATCCAGCCACTGTGAATCTTACCACAGTTCATGGAGAACTGGTAGAGTCATGCAAGGTCAGGTGATACTTATATGGCAGATTCTTGCAGTAGTTCACCTTGAATTTTGGCATATTTTTATGTTACGATGCAGCTTCATGCTTACTTGTTCACTGACAGCAATATGAGGCATGGAAGGTATATGGCAAGTTCTAGAATCTGGTATTTATGATAGGTCTTCGTTGGTGAACTCTGAACCCATTGCTAATTTAAGATGTTTGCTTTTTGTTGGTGCTATCACCAAAGGTATGACTGTCTTTTTTAAAGGGACCAATGCTTGCATAGTACTTTTTAAAATGCTGCCAGAAAACAGCAAGGTCATCCCAACCATTTAAATGATGCAAGAAAACAGTAGGGTTAACTCAGTAATTTGAATGCTGCCAGAAACATCAAGGTCATTTCAATCATTAGAATGCTGCAGAAACAGTAAGGTCATCCCAACTACTAGAATGCTGCCAGAAAAGAGATAGGTGATTACAACCACAAACAATGGTGGTAAAAAAGAATATGGTCATCTCAACCATCTGAATGCTGCCATAAAACAGGAAAGTCAACTCAATCATTAGAATGCTGCCAGAAAACAGTAAAGTCATCTCAATCATTAGAATGCTGCCAGAAAATAGTAAGGTCATCTCAATCATTAGAATGCTGCCAGAAAACAGTAAAGTCATCTCAATCATTAGAATGCTGCCAGAAAACAGTAAAGTCATCTCAGTCATTAGAATGCTGCCAGAAAACAGTAAGGTCATCTCAATCATTAGAATAGGTAAGGTCACCTCAACCATTAGAATACTGCCAGAAAATGGTAAGGTCACCTGAACCATTTAGAATACTGCCAGAAAACGGTAAGGTTATCTCAACCACTAGAATGCTGCCAGAAAACGGTAAGGTCATCTCAACCATTAGAATGCTGATACAATAATGCCATCGCAATCATTAGAATATTGCCAGAAAAAGAGTATATGCTAGGAATATTTTGACGCATTAATTCACTGATAATAAACAGCACATTATAAAACTTTGCATGTAGTATATAATTATCTCTCAAGACAAAAATAATGTATTGACTGCAAACTAAAATGACAGAATTAAAAAAAGGGGTTCTGAATGATTATTTCATTGAATATTAAAGATGTATACTTAGCTAGTTCAGATGAATTAAATAAAGTAGAAAAAAGAATAAAATTTATAGAATGAAAATAGCTACTGGTACAGTAAATGACTAAACCAACCAATGCTTATTGTTTTAAAATATTTTAACAGATTACACTGGTATGTGCTTATATTCTCTTTTAGTATACCAAAACCCATCTATTCCACTCATCACAAATAAACTTGATACATGTAAATCAGTGGCAACAGAAGTGCTTAGCACTGCAGCATTTTAAGTTTAAATCCCTGAGCCAACATTAATAAAGTGGTAAACACTTAATCATAGTAAAATGTTTTTATCATAGTACTCATGTCCTCTGCTTAAAGGATTAACTATGGCAACATTTACTGTCATCAAAATTACTCACCACAAAATTAACAGACCCTGATATGCAATCAATAAATAAAAGATACCATTTTACATTTAAATGATGAAGAAATCTCACTAATATCCACTTCAATCTAAACTAACCACTTAGGCAAGTGTGACCTACTTTTGAAAGATGTTAATATAAATTGACAAAATAAATGTAATTAAAAAGTATGATGTACATGCAACATTATAAGGAAAATAAGTCATGTTAAAACTATATGTTACACGTTACATGAAAATTAACTCATTGTGACCTAATTTTGCCAGTGGTGAGTATCACTTAGAAAATGACTGTACCAGTTAAGATTCATTATCATACAAGCAGCAACAGATTTGTAGAAATGGTACACACTTTATGCCAACAGCAACAATGAAGACAAAAATCCCCTTCAGAAAACAACACTGTATATACTCACTTATAAGACAGCTCAACAGCAAACTGCACACCAGATCTGCTGTCGCATAATGCACTGGCAGATCTGGGTCTTTCCAATTTGTTAAAAGTAATCAGTAGAATAAACAATATAGACCCTTTACTGCACATGCACTGGCAGATCAGGATCTTTCTTGTTTGCGGTCTGACTTGACTTAAAAGCAGGTACATACAGTACTCAGTAGCTTCTCGTGGGTCGGTGGTTCTTCCCGGGGATTTCCAGGGTTCTTCCTCCACCATTAATACTGGCCGCCATGTATAGCCTATCTTGTGCTGAAAAATGGCATTAAACCCTATAACAACAACAACAACAACAACAACAACAACATACAGTACTCATATCTAGCTTTCACTCTACAGACAAGAAGAAAAATGGTAAATACTGACTGATTTGCATGAGAGACTGGTTTGATTTGGCAGTCTTCCTTGCTCTGGGGTCAGCAGACTTTTGGAACTCTTTGTCAGGAAGCATATATTGTACTATATCGGCTGTGTCCTAAGAGAGACAAAAGGTTAAAGGTCAATTACACAAAGGCATATGTGGTTCATTATAACCATTAATTATGTAAACATGGAGAAAGGCAAACATCAACACATTGGAGACTGCCAAGTTAGAAAATATGTGGGAATCATGTGAAATAGTTGGAAGAAATAAAATACAATGGAAATGGTTGTATATTTTGGAAATACAAAAATGAATGTGTTAAAGAGATATTGTTAACATGAAAACATAATGGAGACTATTTGTGGTAAATAGGAAATAAATCTCCAAATAAACCATAAACCATATATATTAATGTATAAGTTGAGTCCAACTACAAACAACACAGACCCTGATCTGCCATTGCATAATCAGGGTCAATCTTCATTGTTATATTGATTACTTATAATAAATTAAGGAGAACCAGATCTGCTAGTGCATTATGCAACAGCAGATCTGGATGTCTGCAATTGTAAACAGAATGATTTTAAACACTACTGTGTTTTGGCACCATTTGACCAGAAATGTAGTTTGACTATATGGAATGATTGTAAGGGGTTCAGGGGTTGGGCACTTGCGACCAGAAATGTGGTTCTAAGTTGTGCCACACAGATATTTTCATGACCTGTGTTCAGCTGAAGTCTTGACATGAATCTGTTTCTTCTCCTCACAACAAGGTCAACAATACAATCCAGTTCAATATAAGGTGAAACAATTTTCTTGTCACAGTGCCAAAACACAGCTTAGGTTGATCTTTTGCACCAACTTTCAAAGTAGCTTTTATAGACAGTAGTTTAAATATCACTGTTTACCATCTTTCCCATTCTCTGTTTCCTGTTCACCTGATTGTTGAGAAATGACTGAAATCATTGTGCTTAAAAGTATTTTAAAAAAGACAAAGAAATAAATTTGCATAACTTAACCATGGTGGACAGCTGGACAGTTGGGTATACAAAGTAACACCATATACCTCTTCCAAACCCAAAATAGGTTATAAAATTTAAACTCCAGTCCATGAAAAAAAAACTGTGAGTCAAATTAAAAATTTGTGCCATTCACTACACTGGAAATAATTTTATTTAATAACAGCAGCATACATGTAAAATCAATCAACATCCAGTAAAGAATCAGTTACCATAATGCCATACTCCATATCTTGCATTCATCCATAAGTTTAGTCTGCAACAAACTCATGCTATTGTATTTTCTGTAATTTCTGGTGCTCTCTACTTTTCTGTACACTATTTATCCATAACATCTACATATATATTTGAGCCTTAGTTTTTATACATAATATTTTTCAAATCTGATGAAAGTTATAATTATTTTTTATACCAAATATTGCTCATATACCCCTAAAATAAATAAGAGAAAAAAATGCTAACAAAGAGAAAATCCAATTTTGCAGTTATGACATCTGATTCATGGTGACAACTGTGATCATAGCAATCACAACACAACAATTCTGACATCAGGCTCATAGTGATGACTGGGATCATGGCCATCAGGTCACAAAAATTCTGACATCTGGCTCACAGTTATAACTGAGATCACTGCCATATGGTACAAGAATTCTGACATCTGGTTCACAATAATGACAAGTAACATGAAAGGTTGGCCTCTTTATCATGCAACAAGTAGTAGGTAACCGTGACAAAAAAGATAGACTATTTTTTTTTCTTTATGGCATAACAAGTTCTATTAATGGACCAAAACAGGCTTTCCACCTTTTATTCTTAACTATTATGGTGTCAGCAAATACAACAAAATATGATGTCCAACTCAGGAATAAAATTATATTTTAAAATTTAAATTATGCATTTTGTACATAGCAAATTTAAGATTCACTACATAAAAAAAAACAAAAAGCTCTACTAATGTAGACAAAAAATCCAAAGCTTAAAATCTGACTAACGTCAACTGGCTCTGGAAGTCCTTTCCAACGTTTATGACCTCGTTCATATTTCTTTATTTGTTTTCTGTCAGCTTTTTTCTCCTTTTCTTTATCTGTTTCTGGATACCATTCCTGGGGTTCAGGAGGAAATGTGGACTGAAACTGCTTTTCGTACTTGTTGTTAGTTTCCATCAAAATTTTTGTTTTATCCCCAAAAGGCTGAAAGTGTTGTTGAGTTCCTGAAAAAATTGATAAACCATAATATTTGCATTTCGTAATTCAATAATTCTGGGTCTATATAGGGGCTATTCCATTTAAACATGCACATGCAGATGTAAGGGCTGTTCTGCTTAAACATACACATATCAGGAAAGATGTTATAAGGGCTATTCCACTGAAACATGCATGTACAAAGAAGGTTGTTATAAAGGCTATTCTATATAAACACTGATATATATGGAATGATGTTATATGGGCTATTCCATTTAAACATACATGTACAGGGATGAATGTTATATGGGCTACTCCATTTAAACATGCATGTACAGTGAAGGACGTTATAAGGGCTATTCCTTTTAAACATGCATTAGACTAAGGCACAGATGTTATAAAGGCTATTCCATTTAAACATACATGTACAGAAAAGGATGTTATAATTGCAATTCCAATTAAATATATTTTTACAAAGATGGATGTTATGGGCTGAACATTTAAACATGCGTGCATAGGGAAGGATGTTATAAGGGCTATTCCATTTAAACATATGTATATTGAAGAGGAAGTTATAAAAGGTATTCAATTTAAACATATGTAAAGGGAAGGATTTGATAAGGGCTATTCCACTTAAAAATAAATATACAGAAGGATGTTATAAGGGCATTTCCATTCAAACATGTATATAGTGAAGAGTTGTTGTTGTTGTTGTTGTCATAGGGTTTAACGCCATTTTTCAGCACAAGATAGGCTATACATGGCGGCCAGTATTAATGGTGGAGGAAGAACCCGGGAGAATCCGGAAAGAACCACCAAGCCACGAGAAGCTACCGGCAAGCTTTCTCACATAACCACATTGGCTGAGCCCGAGACTCGAACCCACACAGACAGAGATGAGATGGCAGTGATCCATAACGGTGAGAGCTTTAGACCACTGGGTATAGTGAAGAGTGTTATAAAGGCTATTCCATCTAAACATGCATGTACAGATGGGATGTTATATGGTCTATTCTGTTTAAACACATGTATATACAGAATGATATTATAAAGGCTATTCTATATAAATGCATTTGTATAGGGAAGGATGTTAAGAGTTATTCATTTTAAACATGCATGTATAAGTGATATAGGTGATATTCCATTTAAACATATGTACAGAGATGGATCTTATAAGTGCTATTTCATTTAAACATGAAAGTAATAGATGAGATAATAAAAGGGTTATTCCATTTAATCATACATCTATAGAAAAGAATGTTATAAAGGCTATTCCATTTAATTATACATGTATAGAGAAGGATGTTATAAGGGCTATTCCATTAAAACAAAGGACAGGATGTTATAAGGGTTATTCCATTTAAACATACATGGACAGACAGGGATGCTGTAAGGGTTATTTCATTTAAACATACCTGTATAGAGAAGGACATTATAAGAGCTATTCCATTTCAGCATACATGTACAGAAAAGGATGTTATAAAGGCTTTTCCATATAAATATGCATGAATAGGGAGGGGTGTTATATGGGCTATTCCATTTAAAAATGCATGTACAGAGAAGTTTGTTAAGATGACTATTCCAGTTAAACAAACATGTACAGAGAAGGATGTTATAAGGGCTATTCCAATTAAACATGCATGTATAGGGTAAGATGTTATAATGGCTATTCTATTTAAACATGCATGCATACATAAAGGATGTTCATGAGCGCTATTCCAAATAAACATGCATGTATATGGAACGATGTTATAAGGGCAATTCCATTCAAACATGCATGTATAGGAAAGGATGTTAATAGGACTATTCCATTTAAACATGTGTACAGGAGGGATGTTATAAGTGCCATTCCATTTAAATATATGTATGTAGAGAAGGATGTTATATGGTCTATTTGACTTAAATGTATATATGAAGGTTAATATATTATAAGTGATATTTCTTTTAGAATTTCATGTATGGGGAAACATGTTAAAAGGGCTATTCCATTTAAGTATAAAAATTTATTGAAGGATGTGATGAGGGTTATTCCAGGCTGGATCTCCACAGAAATTTTAGATGTAATAAAGGGATCATCAAAAATCTGTGCGAAATCAAATGAATATAAAATTTAGAGGAACAAAATTAATAAAATGATATGTCAAGCCAAACAAGCAGACTACAAACAAGTGCTGGATAAAAACAGAAATAACTCGAAAGTTATCTGGAGAGTTTTAACAGAGTTTGGTGTGAGTAAAATTGAAATTTTATCCCTCAATCATGAGGGCATTTATACTAATAATTCAACTTACATCTCAAATATCTTTAATGATTTTTGTTAAAATTACTGAAAAACTTAAGGAACCAAAAGCCCAAACTTTATCTGATCATCTGGAACTCAAAATTTTTGTAATTAAAATAAATGCTAATGATATAAAGTTTTAAATTCCTGAAATAGGTCCTGAATTTGTGTTGAAATATATTCAAAACATGAATGATTATAAAACTAAAGGAATTGATTTGATTGGATCGAGGCTTCAAAAGGTAACTGCACCTGCTTTAGTAGAGAGTATAGCTATAATTTGCAATGAAAGTATTAGGTCTATTAAATTTCTACAGACATGGACAACTACCAAGGTAACACCACTGCATAAAGCTGGAACAAAAGATGATGTAAATAACTACAGACCCGTCTCTATCCTTCCTAGTCTTTCCAAATTACTAGAAATACATATATATGATCCTTTTCTCAACTAATTGAAGACTTATGATCTTATTCATGACAATCAGTCTAGCTTTCAACAGAATCACTCATGTGAAGCTGCACTTATATCTATGATTGATAAATGGCTGAAAGCGTTAGATAAAGGAGAAATGGTGGGTACCATTATGCTTGATTTTCAAAAAGTTTTTGATCTTGTAGACCATGATATTTTGCTTGAAAAACTGAAAATCTATCAACTGGTTTACTTCTTACTTAACTGATATAATGCAAAAAATTATCTTAAAGGGTTAACTTTCTGAAGGTAAAAATATTAATTGTGGAGTACCACAGGGTTCTATCCTTGAACCTCTGTTATTGATT